>NDFZ01004142.1:0-56240 GCA_002192655.3 Mamestra configurata
ATTATTTATTTGTAATATTGTTGGCCACACGGGATTGTCTATTAGAAATCCCGGGAAGATCCACATTTAGATGCAAATACATAAATAACTCAACCTAATTCCGACCTCTGTTCATAACTCACTCATACTTATTGATATTTTCGTTGCCTAGCAACGCGCATCAAAGCCGACAAGCGCATAATTTACCCATGAACCGCCCTGCAGCTGACAGATTAGAAAATTGTTCTACAAAGCAATTTGAATGAAATTGTTCTGATATAAAAGATATTATATTCAATGCTGTCACTTTAATTTAGCCATGCGCAATGGAAAACTGGTTTCTATAACTGAATGAAAAGCAGAACGTTTGTTAAAGTTTTCATTCAGTGAAAAGTTTATCCGGATTTTCAAATTTTTTTCTACACCTACGGAACATAATAGCATTTAAAACGATATGACTTGAAATGCTCAGAAACCATTTTGCAATTTTGAAATTAAATTAAATTCTTCAGCCGTTGGTCTCAGCTGTCATTTGTAGATCTCTGACAATCGGCAGAAATAGTCAGAAGCCCGAAATCTGACACCAATCTTGCCAAAGGGGTATCGTTCACCCAGTTATTGGGTTGTGCAGGTCAGACGGGGAGTCGCTCCAATTTAAATATTGGTACTCAGCTATATCCGGCTTGACACTAATACCAAAATCTACCAACATATTTAGATAGATAAAACATTTATTTGGTACAAGAACAGAAAACACAACACAGAAATCATAATAATAGAAAATATTTATACGAAAACAATGTGTGTAATGCAAAATCGTTTGGCACTTATATCTGTGGTGTACCTACCGACATTAAAAAATATTTGACTTGAAAAAAGAAAACCATATGCGGTGTGTGTGTTTCATGTAGCACCATATGGGAGTCCAACTCAGCATGTGCCAGGAAAAATATACCTGACGCTGGTATTCTGCTAGATTCCTGTAGCGAGTGATTTGGTACAAGGCTCGGCAGAATGTGTGAAGAAAAAAGAATGTAAGATCGACAGTTATTTTGTTCATTGAAAAATGTAGAACATTGGTTTGATATTCTGTGATTGATTTCAAAGTGTACTTCTAAATATAAAATTTAAACCAACTTTTTTTTTGGCCTTTTTTAGAAAAATTTTTTGCTCATGCAATAAAACTGATCTCTTTGACATACTGTAATTCGTTTTGTATCATGAATTAAATAATAATACATTTTCAGCACCCAAACACAGCAGTTCTAGTACTTGGCTTGACAACTTGTCACATTGGGTACCTACAATGGTGAAAGGTTCTTCCTTTTCATGAACTTTTTCAGAAGTGAATATAGCATTTTTTTGGATGGATTTAAAACCTGCTTTGTTATGTTATTCATACTGACTTTTTCACATTTTCACAGTATTCTATGGAAATCGTTACTGACTTTGTTTCTCAAAATATTCATTAAATACAAGTGTGCGATCCTTTTCACAGAGAGTATCTCGTACCATAGGCGTAGACTCCTCTGTTCCAATGCCACCTGAAGTACAGCTCGAAACGCTTGAAGCAGTCATTGCAAGCATAGTTTACTGAGCTAAGAGATTGCGTTGCAATTGTTATTTCAATTGTAAACCGTGAAAGATTGCAAAGATTCCCCACATAAATAAATAAAAAAGTTGTCATTAAATTAGTTTCCTATCGTCAAAATTCAATATTCAATTAGTTTCATCATACGTAACGTAACTTGGGGATATAAATTTAAAATATGCGAGCTCAAAGAGAGAGTAAAAATGCGGGTACCCACAGAGCATCGAAACTCCACAGCGGTCATCGCTAAAGACGGCGTTGTCGAAACCTTTCATACAAACCGCGTACAAATGCGTGTTCACCGTTTACTACTAGTGTTTAAGGACCTTTTACTAAGTATTAAATAAAGAATAGAATAATCATTATTATGTTCACAAATAATAGAAAAGATAGAACAAAACACAACGCTACTATGGGTATGACAGCTGAAGCTTGCCCTTAGCGTAATTATGAAGGGCCACAAATTTTATTAGTAACTAGCTGGTGCAAGCGACTTCGTCCGCATCAAACTTTATTTTTGAGATTTTATTTTATGCGCGGATTTCAATTTTGTTTTCTAATTTATATTATTAGCGTAAGTTATTCCTTAGTGCATCAACTATCTGCCAGTAAAATTCTCGTGAAAATAAGACCGTTTAGGAGACAACAGACGGATAAACAATTTTTTTTTATCAGTTTTTATAATTTGTTTCTCTATATCACGCTTGTTTTGGTATCCTAAGTAACGCTTAAACATTAATCTGCATTTGGTAAAATACATTATTTTGACTTTATAAACAGGCAATTTTATGTATTTACATATATAGATGGTAGCAAATTCCAGCAGGTGGTGATTTCGACTTTGGACCGTAATCGATGGAGACAGATTGTCTGCTTAAAGGGGTCCAGTGACCACGAGCCTCAGTAGTGAGGGACCGACTGAAGAAGAAAAGAGATAGATGGTAGGTTGCTCGCAGAACAGATAGTCGATGGGGTCGGAAGGTTCTGGAGAGGCGGCCGCTGGCCGGAAGACGAGTTAGAAGGGAGGCCTGATGAAGGTTGCAGTAATCCGATGGATGCGAGACGCACAAGACCTTTCGATGAGGTGACTCCTGAGGGAGACCTGTCCAGCAGTGGGCGTATTTCGGCTGAAACGATGATGATGATGTATAAAATGGAGTTTCTTGTTACTGACGAGCGTGGCATTCCGTGGTCTATATAGACACCGGTATCAAGCTATGTTAATAAGACATAGAATATGTAGAGAATGCAAGGTCTTCGCTATCCAATGAATGTTGGCCCGTATTCAAATATAAATTAGAGCCAAAGACCATTTGGTCCTAGGAATTTAAATTGGTTTTCCTAACTGTTGTTATTTCTAAACTTTGTTGATCATTTAGTTACTATTATTTTAAATCTGTTTTTAATGTTACTGCGTTGTTTTAGGAGTTGACCTTTATTGGAAGGTCGTGGTGTTTTAAAGTAACTTCTAAATAAAATGAACAATGGGATAGGCTAGACGAATATTTTTCTAAAACTGTTATCTATCTAAATTAACTACTCATCATCTACCTAGCTTTTTCCCGTCTATATTGTGGTCGGCTTCCATTCAAACCGGATTCAGCTAAACACCAGTATTTTACATGGAGCGGCTTCCTACCAGACCTCCACAACCCATAAACTGGATAACTTGGTATTTCTTGGCAAGACTGGAGTCAGATTTTCTGGCTGGCTGGCTATCTAAATTAACTACTAATGACTTAAAACTACGACTCCATAATAATGTTTTCTAGAATCTGTATCAATTCACCTACTCTTGATCACAAAAACTTTTTTCCGAGTTTAGTAAAACATGTTAATACCACTTTTCAAGAAATCTTTAAACGTGTCAAGTAAATCTAAAATACACCGTAACACAGCCAGACACTCCAAAAGCTTCAAAATCAAAAAAAATTAGTCCTCCCCCACTGAATGAACTAATAAATGAAATACGGGCGACGCCGGGTAGATAATTATAGGCTGTCATTTCCAAGACGGTGTGCCAATTCAATAGATGGCTGACCTGACGGCCTCGCAATCAAGTTTGTTGAATTCAGCTTTAGAAAATGGAAGCTTCTTGATTGGTGTAGGACAGGGATGACGAACCTATGGCACGCGTGCTAGTCGTGGCACGCAGCAAAATAATTTGGGCACGCCTATACAAGATTACTTAGCATCTTGAATGATTAGCAACAACATTAATCATGCTGAACACAAAGCTGATTGGCATTAAGATTGCTTTATGAATTTATAGTTACAAAAAAAGAGTTAAGTTAATAGCGTCTAGTGTTATTTTTTGTCCATTGTATCACCAAGCCAAGATTTTTGGTGACACGTCATGGCAAAAATTATTTTTGTAATGAAAATGGCACTTTCGCCAAGAAAGGTTCGCCATCCCTGGTGTAGGATGTCTTGTCAATTCAGTATTCGATGTAGCTATCTACAGGATGTTTTGGAAGTGCGTGGATATATTTAAGGGGGTGTTCTGTATCTGATAGACAGGACTGCATTCACCCCTATTTTTATGTTTTAGAACATAAAGACTTTAGCCCCTTCAGTATTTAAGTTGGGTGATTTGTTTTGTTTTTTTTTTGGAATCTTTTTTTTTATTTTTATTTAATTTGGGTTTGCTCTTGACTAGTCTAGGTCATAGATGACAGAGACAAAGTCGACGATGGAGCGAGCTTACCCAGAAGAAGCCTGTTCACTCTAATTTTGAAGAGATTAGGGATTTTATTTTGCGCCTCTGTGCTCTCTTCGCTGGCGTTAACATATATTTTCGCAATAAAAAGCTTAAATCTGCCTCCAGGGTTCAATCTACCTCTGAATCTCCCTTAAACTATAATTTTCTTTGACTTGAATGTGCCCTAGCGGTTGTCATGCTCACTTAAAATTCTGGCTGATGATGCTGGATCATTTGGCACCATTCAAAGTCGAATGGAGCTATCGCAGGCGTCATGTTCATGTTCGAGCACCGTCAGCTAGGACTGTTCAACTCTCAGCTGCCACGGTTTATTTTAATTATTTTTTCTTTGAATTGTTGTTTTTTTAATGCGGACGCTTGATCTTGCAAGTCTTTCTACATCAGTCTCACATATATGTGTGTTTGTATAATTTCCACACGAATGATGTAACCATATCATTTTAAAATATTGATTTAAAAGAGTGTCCGTGGAGTTTTTTACACGTTCTTTTCCATAGAGATCTACGCTTTGGAACGTCATCTCTTTTGACAGACTGCCCTTGACAATTCAAAAGAGCCTGTAATGGTTTAATTGAAATAAATGCTGTGAGTTTTGAACCTAATTCATCAAATTTGGATAAAAGTCATAACCAAAATTTTCGTTTAAACTTACAATAATTTTAATGTAATAATAATAATATTAATTCATTTAAAAGACTTCATGAAACATTATAATATATATTTCATATTCAAATTCCTGTTACGGGCCGTAATGTAACATTCGCAGCATGTTTTGTTACACTGTGTCCTAAAATCCATGTTAAATAAAACACATTCGCACATGTTTGTGCTCATTTCCACGTACTGACTGCACGAATGCTCGCTTTGTAACATGCTACGCCTAATAACACCGTCAGTGGATCTTATTATTCTATTAGCACCCTTATTTTTTTCTTTAGAATAAGGAAGTCAAAGTCAGCAATAACCGCCAGAATGCCATTGCCACTAGCATGAATCCTGCTGAACCTTTTGAACGCCATTGTCACTTATACATGACAAGCCAAACGTCACAAATATGAGACAAAAGGTACGAATTTGTGGCTTGGCGTCAGGGGCACGCCGATGCGTTTATGCTCTGGCGTTCAAAACGTGAATAAGGAGGAGACATTTTCACTTTAGACTTTGTCAAGACTTTTAAATCTTTAATAATTTGCTTGAGGCTGCATTTGACGTGAACTCATTAAACATGTTACTAATGTTGATAATTTGAAACATGTCTCGTCATGCATATAACCCTATTTAGTACATCAGTGATTTTGCACAGAATATCAAACGTAGACACAAAATAAAACACACTCGAAATACTGTTGTCATACAAAAAGTAATTAGCTTGCTGTACAGTTTTATAAATTGCCCATTTATTTTAATTGAAGGGCCTTCATTTATTAACATGAGTGTGTATACCACATGTAGGTTTGAATATTCGTTTAACCACACTTTACAAAGATATATATATATATTTGACTGGCCTGTTGGTCGAGTGGTTAGTGACCCTGACTGCTTAACCGGAGTTCGTGGGTTCGATTCCCACCCAGGACAAATCTTTGTGTTATGAGCATGATCATTTGTTCTGTGTCTGGGTGTAATTTGTGTATAATATGTATGTATTTAGAAATATATAAGTATGTTTATCAGTTGTCTGGTTGCCAAAGCACAGGCTCTGCCTAGTTTGGGATCGGATGACCGTGTGTGAGCTGTCCCAGGATATATTATATTATATTATTATTATATTATATAAAATGTTTCCAACTTATAAAAAGTGCGTGTAATTGTGTAGAGTCAGCAGCATTATCACGCAAATACTCTTTAATAGCCAACTAACTTGAACGAAATTATCTTATGATGTTTCGAAAGTTTAAGAACGGCTGTATGGATATGAATGAAATTTGGCACAGATATAGATTACAGGCTGGAAAGCAAATAAGCTTTTTATCCCGGGATTATGTTCGCTTGGGATTATTGCCGACATTCATGCAATAAGTGAGTTTGTTTATTTACGCGTAAATCGCTGAACCGATTTTGATAAATTTTGATACAAAAATAAATGGGACCCTAAAGATAGTTATGGGCTACAACCTATATGAACGCGAGTAAAGCAATGGGCAAAAGGTAGTAATTTTATGAATTAGGGAACCAATGCTACATTAAAAGAACACTGACTTAGAAAGATCAATTCAAAAATATTTTCTTACATCTGTCACCGGAAAATGGCAAACGCCGTAAGATTGTAAAATATCGCGTTAAATTGTAAACTATTTTTTCTAAATAAGACACGGATATATTGGAAACTATTGAATTTGGATGGGATTTACTGTGTAGAAAACTATTTCTTCATAACATATCGAGAAATTATAATTTAATCAAGATTTATTAAAATTTTACGGAATCTGCAATTTGGCGGGTATCATATCCATGACCAACCTTCGTTGCTGACCGTACCTAAGAAAAAATCTCATTAATACAAAATCTCAAATCAAAGTCAAACATTAACTTAGGCAATGAGTTTTTATACAATTATAACAATGTAAAATATATTTTTTTTGCCACGAAAATGGCCTTTTGACTTAACGTAATAAACTGGGAGCAGGAAAATTGTAGCCTTTGTTCTAAAATGTAGGTGTTCCTAAATGAGACCTCTTTTAAGATTTAAACCCACGATGAGTAAATTGTTAGGGTTCCGTACCCCAAAAGGAAAAAAAGGAACCCTTATATATGTCACCGGAAAATAGCAAGTGCCGTAAGATTGTAAAATATCGCGTGATTTTGTAAACTATTTTTTCTTAATAAGACAAGGATATATTGGAAACTATTGAATTTGGATGGGATTTATTGTATACAAAACGTTTTTTTCATAATATATCGAGAAATTGCAATCTAATAAAGATTTATACAATCTTACGGAGTCTGCAATTTTCCGTAGACATATATACATTTTATTGTCCGTCCGTCCGTCTGTCTGTCTGCCTGTCAAAATCCTTTATCTCGGGAACGTGTGGAGGTATCGAGTTGAAAACCATATACTCACGTCTACAGTCCCTTGAAGCTGTGAAAAAAACAAACTTCTAAGTTAACGTAAAAGAAAGATATGGCTGTTTATGCCGCAAAAAAACGTATTTTTCGACACTCTCAAGGGAATCAAAATTTATAGGGTACTTCCCGTTGATCTAGATTCATGAAATTTGGCAAGAAGATGGATCTTAAACAAGTACAGGAAAAAGGGAAAATTGGGAATTTATAGTTTTATCATATGTGAAACCATTTTTTACGATTACAAACTTCTATTTTCGGTTGAAGAATTGACCATGACGTGATGTATGGGAGAACATTTTTTTCAACAACAAAGTTAAGTTTGTCCTTCAATCTTACTTGCTATATTTTGCTTTCATTGTTTATAAACTTCCGTAGGTAATGTATGCTCGGAAAAAATCATGAATTGATCGAAACCCTCGTTGCGCGAGTCTGACTCGCACTTGTTCGGTTTTTTTTATTAAGGATGGGAAATCATCATATGACTGACACTCCCTTCCACTCCGCTCAGAGCGAAAGGGAGTGTCAGACTCTTTCTGACTAAAACCCATCTGTGTTCCTCCAAATGCCCAAGGCTGCGGTGACTCTTTCGAACAAATTCCGCAACTCTGGCAGGCACTGGTGTTCATTAACCTGCGTATATATTAAGAAAAAAATTGACGACCGCACAATCGTCAAGCAATTTGTTCAGTGCCCAGCCTCTTCCCAACTACGTTGGGGTCGTAGTCTAACCGGATGCATTTGTGAACCAGTATTTTACCTACCTATACTTCAAACCCAGTAACTGGGTAACACAATACCCTTGTTAAGACTGGTGTCAGATTTACAAAGGAAAGCATTGCTTGACCTCGAAGATGTGTAGTTGTTATTAAAGCCAAAAGCTCCTCGAAACAAATCAATAATTCAATAAGGCAAATTGACAGATTCACCGAATAACCAAGATATTGAGGCTATCAAATTAGTACGGAGCGGAGCGGAGAGATTGCATAACATAGGAGACGAAATTGATGACCGCACCGCTCCGTTCTGACAGTTCACTAGTCATCGTAAGGCTCATCTTCGCTCAACTCTGACGTAGTATCGTGTTGCTACTTTATCATTTAATCTGAGAAAGTTTAATTATTATTTGAAACGTTATCACCTTCAGTGCGGCACCTTTGGCAACTCCGCTGCCAAATTTAAATGGAACTGGCCATTTCATGCCATATGCCATGGGAGAACCGAGGCAAAAGTAGTCTAACTCTGCAGTGGGTCACTACGGGCTTATACTTCATCATCTGCCTAGCCTTTTCCAACCTATATTGGGGTCGGCTTCCAGTCAAACCGGATTCAGCTAAATACCAGTATTTTACGTGGAGCGGCTGCATACCAGACCTCCACAACCCATTATAATAATAATAATATCTTGGGACAACTCACACACGGTCATCTGATCCCAAACTAGGCAGAGCCTGTGCTATGGCAACCAGACAACTGATAAACATACTTATATATTTCTAAATACATAGGTACATGTAATAGACTAATTACACCCAGACACAGAACAAATGATCATGCTCATCACACAAAGATTTGTCCTGAGAGGGAATCGAACCCACGACCTCCGGTTTAGCAGTCCAGTGACCACTAACCACTCGACCAGTCAATTCTCGTCAAGTCATTAACTGGGTAACACGGTACTCCTTGGCAAGACTGATGTCAGATTATCTGGCTTCTGACTATCCGTAACGACTGCCAAAGATCTACAAATGACAGCCGGAACCAACCGATGGAGTCTTGGTATGTAAAGATGGTCACCCATCCACAGACCAACCTCGGCAAGCGTTGCTTAACCTTGGAGATCGACCCGCGCGGCTGTTATTATTTAGCCACGAGCTCCTACGGGCTTATACTTATATCACCTTTAATGTCTTTAAGTTTTTTGATCTTCTATTAGGTATTAAAATTTTATAAAGTTTGAAAACTTACTAAAGGCACTCTCTTTTGACTGTCTTTGGATTTAGTCTCACTGGCGTCACATTCCAAATGCATTTAGCGGAAAACTAATTAAAAACATTATTTTGTCTCTCTTGACTAAAAGGAACGATGATTCGTTTAGAGCTAAACGCATTAAAATCATTTACTCCTCACGATCTTTCATATAAATTTGCATGTTTGCTCTTGGAAATTAATGGAGCGATTTTAATGAAACTTATTTATTTAAACTTACTTATGTTAAAGTTGTGGTATACTTAATGCAACAAGGCTTTCTCTACCAGTCAACCAAAAAGAGAGAGTGAGTTTTCTTTTTGTATAGGAAACTTAAAAGTACTCTTACTGCTTCCGTCCAGTTTTTTTTTCCTAAAATATTCTCCACTAACTTTTTAAACCTAGCTATCTAGGTTTCATTAAAATCGGTTTGTTAATCTCCAAGAAAAATAACTTCCGAATTTAAGTTGCCGCCCGCGGCTCCGCCCGCGTGCTAGTCGAAAATTATCCCAAGGGAACATATTCACGGGATGAAAAGTTTCCTACGTGTTTTTCCAGACTATAATCTACCACTGTGCCAAATTTCATTAAAATCCATTAATTAAGTTTTTGCGTGAAAGAGTAACAAACATCCATCCATCCATCCATCCATACAAACTTTCATGTTTATAATATTAGTAGGATTTATTTATTTATTTAAACTTTATCTACAATAGTGGTACATGGGCGGACTTAAAGCATCAAGGCATTCTCTACCAGTCAACCTTTTGGTTATAAAGAATTAGTACTTATAAATTTAATACGTCCTTCTGAATTAAATTATTAAAAAACTGTCAGACAAGAAAATTGTGGAATCTAAATGATATTCTGTACACTTTGGTTTTGTTATAAAAGGCTGATAAAAGGGTACTCCTGACCATCCAAAAATAGCCTACCCCTTTTAAACCCAACGGTATCTTACAAGGCGACAAAGGGATTACGTGAAGGACGTTGTGTTTAGAGAATAAATATTTATAGAATCACTTAAGAATAGCTATTTTTCCGTCAGACAAAAAATGTGAACGCTAGTCATAGTATTCATGGTTGATCAGCATAAACAAATGCCAATCACTCTTAAACAATGTTTGCCATCATAAATCAAAGAGTAAAGCTGGGTTTACATTGAGGCAAAATCTTGTAACATTGTGGCATGCCACACAGTGCCACATGCTTCGAGAAAATATTCATGATGGCAAGACCGTGCGTGATTGTGGCAACATGCCGAAGATTGACGAGCGGCTTGTTCCGCATTTTAAGGATCCGGAAGCTATGGTTTATGATTTGAGGGTATGGTTTGGTAAGCAACCGTGTAAAATATTCAATTGGGTTTGTTTGCAGGGATATTGAGTCGATCTTGTTGCGGAATTTGTTTGAAAGAGTCACCGTGGCCCTGAAACGCAAAGGGTTTTAGAAGGAACACGGATAGGTTTTAGTCAGTAAGAGTCTGACACGCCCTTCCGCTCCACCCAGAGCAGAAGAAGTCATTTGATGATTTCCCATACCTAAAAAAAAAGGGTTATTTAATATCTACCCACATCAAATCTATACTAGTTTAAGTTGATAAAGAATCAACGAAAATAAAAAGAAGTACCATTTTTGCAGCAAGGTCGCAAAGTATAACAACGACGTGAGCAATTTTTTGTTGAAACAAATTGTATCACAAATTGGTTTGGTGTACATCCAGCTTTACACCTCGGGCTTGGCTGTCGTCCAAGTCCCATCATGTTTCATAGTTAACCTGAGAGTCTATTGATTGCTGTTTGATTGCTACTCCGATTAGAGGGAGACTAATTTTGTTTACGACAAGTTATGTTAGGTACTTATTAAGTTCTAAAAATAACATTTTTTCACAACAACTCTCCGTTGAACCAACTAATATTCAACCTTAAGATCCTAGACAATTATTTTTGGCTATATATAAGCATGTAACTCAATCCACTGGCCCTTATTTAAAGACTTTAATAAAAGTAATTGGTATGTGGGTACGGTTCGAAAGGGTTAGGTACGTCGGGTCTCAGACCTTCGTTATTTAAATTGCTCTTATTAACTTTCATAATTTTCTGGCATTTTCATACCAACATTCATTATACTGAACACCAACAGACAAGTCAAACATTTAAACGCTTTCATTTGTTTCTTTATTCATTTGGAGCCCAAATGAAATCACAAATATAATTTGTTTGATTAGAAGAATTTTATTGTATGGGACAGATAAACTTTTTATTATAAAAAAAATAACAAGGGCGGTCTTATCGCTAAAAGACATCTTTTATTCATTATTTATTTGTGAATTTAAACTTAATGTACAATAGTGGTACATCTTTTGTATCTTTTTAACTGACTTCAAAAAATTCAGTCGAACCGGTTAAAAAGGAGGAGGTTCTCAATGCGATTGTTTTTTTTTTGTATGTTCATTCAGCGATATTTTCACCAATTGTCAACCGATTTGGATGATTATGTTTTTGTTTGAAAGACTATTTTTCCATATTGATTCCATTACAATTTGGTGAAGATCTGATGAAGAACTTGGGATATAAGGAACTTTAATAAATGAGCTATCATTTATTAAAGAGTTCCGTCAATCTTCCGAGACTGCTGAAACCGCATGTCTGTTTATTGTTCACTTCACTTCATAACATAACATCACGCCGATACGCTGATACGCACGCGGGTACGCAGAGGTGTACAAGTCTACCATGTTTTTGGGGCTATCTATTCGGGCATACCTTTATTGTTTATGAACCGGTCTTGATGATTCTATAGCGGCATCAATTAAATCTTGGAAATAAAATTTGTACGGCAACAAAAAAGAAACGCAACGATATCTATGCTATCAGCGACGAACTACCAACGAAATTCTGCATCGCGCAGCAAAGTTTTCCGTGCAATTTGAAAATACACAACAGTCCGAACATCAACCATCGGGCAGTTGCCCCCCAGACACAACAACCACCTGGTCGGAGGGAGGATCCTTTTCAGTGGAGGTTTGCGGGACTTTACTCTCTGTTCCGCATATACCTCTATACTGATTGATATGACCCGTTGAGTTTTATAGAGCACCAGTCTTACCAAGATGTATGGTGTTACTCCGTTACTGTGTTTTAGAAGTCAGATAGTTAGTTGCTCCGTGTAAAATATTAGAACTCTATTAGAGCTGCATCCGATTGGACTAAAAGCAACCCTCAAAGTAGTTTGGACAAAAAAGAGAGAATAATTGGGAAAAGCATCTCTTACATTTTACTCTCAGAATAATCCTGATTGCCACGAAGGCCAAAGATTACCCCAAGGACAAAGGGACACATAAAATGCATCGGCTCTTTCTCTCATCGTAAAACTTAATCGAAAGGAAAGGTTCACTAGCTCAAACGATGGGATGACATATTGAGCTCCCTAACGACGACACAGGGCGACATTCTCGGGCCCCATAACAATGCTTCAGGGCAAAATACCCGGGCCCCATAACAATGCTACAAGATGATATGTTGGGGCCCCATAACTAATCAAGCTACAAGACGTTACCATGTCATTTGACACATCACAGGACAAGGAAAAGAAAATGGAGCAAATTAATTATCTTCAAGATCAAAATGGAAGAGGAAAATCAGGGAAAGAATGTTCTGGCAAATTGGGGGTAGGTAGTTTCATGTAATATGGTCGCTGTCTTTGGGGATTTTAGGTTAATTAGTAGCAAATTGATTGTTGTTGTTACTGTAAGTGTGTCCAAGGTTGCTTCTTGTAACCTTAATTGATATTTTTTACCGACTTCAAAAAAGGAGGAGGTTCTCAAATCGATTGCAAGTTTTTTTTTGTGTCTTTGTTACCTCATAACTCCGTCATTTATGAACCGATTTGAAAAATATTTTTGTATGTGAAAGGATATACTTTTATACTTTTTGATTGGTAACATAGAATTTTCATCAAAGGTTTAGTAGTTTGGTTCTTAAATCAAAATAGCTGGAAAAAATATCCAGTCATCCAAGTAAGCGAAATAGCATAAATATTACAGGGTGTAGAATATCATTAAAAAGTGAAAAAATAAAAACTTAAAAAAAAATACAACCGACTTCCAAATTATACTTTGTAGTGTTGTTTTGTGTGGACTTCCTTTTTTAATTTTCCAAGGTGCGATATTTTTTTATTGTGATAAGATTATTGTAAGTTTACAGTAATGAATGAGAGAAGGGGTGAGCTGTAAATCAGCTTTGACCAGCGCTGTGGCTCTGCTGCACATTGCTCAAGATTTGCTGAGCCCGCTCCTTTTGCCACAAGAGAATCGTTATTTCATAAGAAATCATTGTTTTTGTTCGTAATAATATTATGACTGTATCTAGTGTTGGCAATAAATGTTTCTTTCTTTCTACGTCTTGTCTTATTTTGTTACTAGTTTTTTCCGCGGTATCGCACCCGTAGCCATCGCCCATAGAAACTCGGCGATTGTGCAGTTTTCTATCAGTTTGACTGGCCTGTTGGTCGAGTGGTTAGTGACCCTGACTGCTTAACCGGAGGTCGTGGGTTCGATTCCCACCCAGGACAAATCTTTGTGTTATGAGCATGATCATTTGTTCTGTGTCTGGGTGTAATTTGTGTATAATATGTATGTATTTAGAAATATATAAGTATGTTTATCAGTTGTCTGGTTGCCATAGTACAGGCTCTGCCTAGTTTGGGATCGGATGACCGTGTGTGAGTTGTCCCAGGATATATTATATTATTATTATTAGTGAAAGAATTCTCGTAATCAGATTAGTCCTAACAGAGATTTTCTTTATAGAACGTTAGTGACGCTGTTTTATTTATCAAAAAACATAATTAATCAATAAACATCACAATAAAATGATTAATTTTAATACTTGTGGGCACGTGCCCGTCCATATCAGAATCAGCCATGCCCCAGCAAGTGGCAATACTGGCAATGTGGGTAGGAAGCAGAAAAGAATCACCCGAGTCACAATCAAAACTATTTAATTTAAAGTTATTTTAACAAAATGTCTTCTGAACAGAAATTAATCGAAATACAGTCACTAGCAATCAGAAAAACACTAAATCAACCGAACCAAATTAATTCCGGAACATAAACGCATAGGATTACGCGGAACAAAAGCGATTCGTCGTATCAGTGGTGCGCTCGCTGTTGAAGTCCGAAAGCAACTGACATTCAACATGGCGGCGCTGACCATCGACTCGACGCTCCGCTAGACTGACAGACGTCAAATCTAGTTCCGACGTATCTTCAACAGATGGCGCTAGCAATGCGCCGTCATACTGAATACCAGATTCTTTATAGAACATTTGAATGAAGAATCAGCAAATCTTATTGACTTACTCTTATTAACAGTTGATTATGAATAATCTATCAACTTATTATTATAGCTATATCTTTATAAATAAAAATGAATCACTAAATGTGTTGCCAAGCGCAAAACCGATTTTTTTTTTGTTGTGTTATGAAAGAAAATTTTCAAAAACATTAACATCCGAGCGAAGCCGGGGCAGTTCACTAGTACTCAATATTATTAATAAGGAATAATTTATATAAATGGACTCCCATTTCTTTCATATCACTTCACAAACAACACATCCATCTTTTCGTTGCACAATATTAGTAACAAAATCAAGTTATTATTAATGTCTCCAGTTTTTTTGGCATTTCGAAGCACTGATACCCACGATAAGTCACATCTCTACGCCTCGTAGCTGTAACTAATAACGGTCGGTAAACCACAGCCTCTCCGGCAGATGAAGGATAAAGATAAGCTCTTACAAATGAGCTGAAGCCTCGACGACGGACATTTGATCAAGAGGAGAGCCTCTTGATCAAATGTCCGTCGTCGAGGCTTCAAGAATGCCTCCGTATCTCCTCGTTTCACCAGAGGGTGAAACGAGGAGATACGGAGGCATTCTTGAAGGTGTTTTATTTACTTTATTCTTCTTGGATAGTGTGAAAGAATACAGAGAAAATGTGCAGCCCCACCGATAAATGGTGGACATCCCACCCACACGCACAAAACCGTTTTGGAATTAATTGTGCGTACAGCTAAGGAGTGGAATTCCCTGCCAGAGTCTGTGTTTCCTGATAGCTACAACCTGGGAGTCTGTAAGTCAAGAGTGAATAGGTTACTTCTAGGCAAGCGTACTCCATCTTCGACCACATCATCGCTTACCATCAGGTGAGATAGTAGTAAAACGCGTGCCTGTCAATAGTAAAAAATAAATAAAATATATATTAGCCAAATGAGTTACTACAGTGATATCTGGAAGTCCAACAATACTATTAAAAAACAGGATTAAATTGGTCATTACTCACACATTAATACATAAGATTATTATGTATTAATGTGTGAGTAATGACTAATGAGTGCTGTTTCATAAAACCTTGTAACCCAAAACTGCGTTACTGCAAGTACAGTTATAAACTAGCATGAAAACAGCTGAAAACTGAATAATTGCTGTCTGTGAATATCTACTTAAAATAGGAAGCCTTATCTACCATAGAAGATGGATAGGCCTTTAGTGTGGGACGCAACCTGTGTCGATACTCTTGCGCCATCTCATCCTCCTAGTTCATCGTGTTGTGCTGGTGCTGCGGAAAACCTCAAACGGCGTAAATATTGGTAACCTTATTGGTAACTATATTTTCGAGCCGTTTTAGGTTGAAAACCTCTGGCTCTTGTGCTCACAGCCATTTCAAAGAAATTTCGAAACGGCTGGTTGACACTTCCCGTGACCCAAGAGCTGGCTGTTGCTCTGGCCAGAGGCTAAGTATTGCCATTCAACGTGGCAATGCCGCCAGTCTCTTGGGCACATTACCAGCTGACAGCGTTGAGGACGAATTTTTTGATGCTATATTTTAGTTTGTAGTAAGTTTGTAATGACTTGATTTTAATTTCTTAAAATAACTTTAAATTTACGTAGGTACTTACTTCATTCTTATTATTGGCACGAGTTTTGTTGAAATTAATCCCATTCGTTTTCTATTGATCATACAAGAATTTAATATAAAAGTTTCGCATCTTCACAAGGATTCCACACAATATTTTATGTTTTTACAATATTTTATGTTTGTACAGGTTAAGTCTAACGTTTTATCTCAGAAAAGGTTTTATATCTTAGTTTCTGTATTATGTTGTACTAGTTGCCGCCCGCGGCTCCGCCGGCGTGATTGTCGAAAATTATCCCAAGGGAACATATTCCTGGGATAAAAAGTATCTCATGTGTTATTCCAGACTATATCTATCACTGTGCCAAATTTCAATAAAATCCATTCAGTAGTTTTTGCGTGAAAGAGTAACAAACATCCATCCATCCATCCATACTTACAAACTTTCGCGTTTATAATATTAGTAGGATAGAGTTTTAAGGCTTTCTGAAAAAACAAACCGGATTACAAAACATATGTTTTTATTCCAGTTATTTTCTGGCGTACATCACCTCTCCCACTCTAAACCTTAGATGAATACACGCGTGATCTTCTGTTATGTTTGCGTAAAAGCTGCCCTGTCCAATATATGGCTCAGTTGTTGGAATGCCCCAAATACCCTTACACCTGCATCAATGATCATCATTGAGGATCTAATGAATCCATCTAATGTAGTTATATTATATTTTATACATATTACGCTACTTCGGCCAAACTACACACACACACACACATTACACACATTATAGATATGTCATGTATTATGTCAATGAAAACACAAATTCTGGTCCTACTTTCTGTTAAACTCATATTTCACAAACTCGTTGCTAGCTATATCACTTAAGTATGATGTCACAAATCATACATAGATAGCTATCTACTTTGTCACTAGATAAAATTATCTCACAGACACGGAATTTTGGCTCGCGTTGATTGAATCATGGCTAATATTAAATTGTCTAGGAAATCGTGCCCGCGTGTAGGGAATTGAAGTGGGGAAAATTATCGTAATATATTAGACTTACAAAGTAGGTTCGGTCACCAACTCAACTCCCTAGGGACTGACTGTATATGTCACCGTAAAATTGCAGACTCCGTATGATTGTAATAAATCTTTAAAACGAAATATATTGAAAAAATTGTTTAGTAAACAATAAATCCCATCCAATTTCGATAGTTGCCATAATATCCGTGTCACAGTATAAATATAAATAGTATGGAAACTACCTACAAACGCTCGCAACAGCACACTCACACAAACATGCGTATCAACGAGACCCCTAGGCGGTCGCCGCGGTGCTGTCAGTATTGATTGCCGCGTCAAGACGAGTGATCACGTATAAGTTTATCTCTGCGATCTTATTAAAAATGCCACGAGCGTTTTGCGTATATACGGCTGTTTACAAAGTTAAAGATCTATAGTTCTACAAGTTGTTGTGTGTTAATATTTAACTGTTTTCCGTGTTTTATACTATCGTCTTTTGCTGAGATTAACCGATGCGACGCCATGAGATTACCTATTTAAATTGTATTTGGAAGCTAGTTATTTTAATTCGATTGATTGATCACTAAAGAACAACAATGTTTTATTTAAAAAAGAAAAACGCGATCAAAAACATTAAAAGTAACAACCCTATTGCTTCAATGGACCGAAGGTTATTATTTTATCAAATAGATATAGATAATAGATAAAAATAGTTTACAATTTCACGCAATATTTTACAATCATACGGCGTTTGCAATTTTCCTGTGACACATAGAAATACACGTAGAAACTTAATCTTGAAGATCGACCCGTGTTGCTTGTATTATTTAACTCACAACTTCACTCCCCGACCTCATCCCACCGGCCCCCTTCTACCATCGGACATCTAGACGCACTGCAAGTTACCATCCCTACCTTGTTGCTATTCCACCAATTCGCATTAAACGTTTCCAAACGTCTTTTATAATGCGCACAGCAAAAGAGTGGAACTCTCTGCCTGCGTCTGTGTTTCCGAACGCATACAACCCTAATCTCTTCATAATTAGAGTGAACAGGCTTCTTCTGGGTAAGCTGTAGTAAGCTCGCTCCATCGTCGACTTTGTCTCTGTCATCTATGACCTAGACTAGAGTCAAGACAAAACTCATCTCAAATAAGAAAATAAAAAAACAAGTGCCTCTTCCAAAACCTGTGCAGGTGAAATAATCGCCGTAACAAAACCTTTGAAGAGCAAATATTTCAATTCATTCAGTATCACATTCCAATATTCTCTTTTACAGATGTTTGATTGTGACACGAATACTTATTGATTTATTTTTCTGTATTTTCACAGATGTCTTGTTTCACATAACAAGTGAAGAAATTTTAATACTTTATGAATATTTATGTATACAGTATGTTTTCTCCGCTAAATCTAGAATAGAATCAAAGACAAAGAAAATCGTTTATGTTAATGAACGATTTTCTTTGTCTTTGATTATATTTTTAATTCAATTCAAATGTGTATTGCTCAACACAGTAGGTACATAATCATTACATTTCCAGATGTCAAGTGAATGCGCAGTCCTCTGTGTTGTACCAATTCAGGCATGCAACACTTATCATACAATTTAATAAATTCCAAAAATTCAATATTGTTATCATTATAATGTCTGATTGAAAAAAATCGCGACACATTTACTCTTTGAAAAATTATCTTGCCAGTTATAAAAATAATTATCTATAACTAGATGTCGGTGATCAGCGCCCCTGTATTGAGGCTAAGAAATAAAAAAGAAATTGGTCTATCCATTTTTGAGTTTTTGCGAGACTAACGAACGACAATTATTTTTATAATGACGCTTGTTTTGCTATGATGTAGTTTTTCAATTAAAATCGTGCCCAAGTATTGCAGTATATCTCGCTAATATTTCGGATTTGGCCATCAGAAACTATGTTGAATAAAAAAATCACCCTGTATAATTAAATTTCATTGTCACTATCATATCAGATTATGTAGTTATTAACCATTACAGTGCTCTCCTATTTAAGGACGATAATGTGATATATATGTCACTGGAAAATAGCAAACTCCGTAAGTTTATAAAATAACTTGAGAGATTGTAAACTCTCGATAAATTGTAAACTGAACATTTGGAATATTTTTTTTCGCATCAAAATTTGATAGTCTATAATCTCTCAAAGTCATTCCAGCACAAGTCTACAATTTATCTGTTTTGAGTGATAGTAAACCTGGAAACAAAGCTCTCATTAGTCTTTTCAGATAAAACAAAGACCAATGAGGGGCCAAGTTTCCAATTTACATTATATTTTAGTAAAATAATTATTTAAGTCAAAATTACAACCTACACTATTCGCAGAATGCGCGCCTGAAGTGAACATGCCAATCAGATCTGCTTGTGAGACTAGATTAGAGAATGTTCAAACATTTTGAGTGAAATTGCTAGCTTAATCCGAAACATGTAAGTAAAGTCACAAACACTGAAAACGATAATTCATCGGAAAACAGCTCACAACGCGTTGTGGATCATCAAACGGCCACGTCGCGAAAGGATTGGAGAAATGAATACGGTTTCAACGTCAAAATACTGTCGAGCAGACGAACTTTTAAACCTATTGTTAGCGATCCCTAAATTAAATAAATAAGTGAATTTCAATGAAAATTTCAAATTTGACAGATAGTCGAAGGTGATGTATAACGACGGCAGCCATTGTGAATTAGAACATTAGGTCGGACGGTTGAGACATTCAATGTAAATCGTAAATAATATTAACTTACGAGTTACCATATTCAAGTATTTTAGAAAATTGAAGGCTGTATAATTTCACCTGACACCGATCACACTATGAACTCTTTTTTCTGCCTGTATGCTTGGTATTTGTGTATTTATGTATGTATTGTAGAGCTTATTATGTATGTATCTGTGTATCTATTATAATTAAATTGATTTTTGTCACACCAATGGCAGCCCTATTTCATGTCCAGACAATTGCTGTCTATCCCAGGTTGTCTGGAAGAGATCGCCGACCATTGTAAGTTTCCTTTTTGTTTTACTTTTGGTGGACAATAAAGTATATAATAAAATAGCGGACGTCACGCGGTTTCACCCGTGTAGTTCCCGTTCCCGTAGTAGTACGGGGATAAAATATGGCCTATGTTACTCGCTGATAATGTAGCTATCCATTGCTTAAAGAATTTCTCAAATCGGTCCAGTAGTTAAGTTTATTCGTTACATACAAAAATACAAATCTTTCCTCATTATAATATTAGTATAGAAGTAGGTATCTTCTTAATATATATATTTCTTGTGTACTTGTGTATGTCACTGAACTCCTCCTAAACGGCTGGACCGATGTTGATGAAATTTTTTATGTGTGTTCAAGGGGATTCGAGAATGGTTTAGATTCACAATTGGATCCGATAGGTGGCGCTGCAATCGATTTCTATAACTTTTCGTGATACACAAAGCAAACGTTCGGACAGGACAAGGTCTGTCGGGACCACTAGTAGATAAATAAATATGAAGCAATGGATCTGGAGTTCCTATCGATTGTGATAGAATATTTTGCGATTTTATGTAATTGGGGTGCCGTTCAGCCGATGAGGCGTGCTCGATTAAAAAGCAGACTCTCACAACTTACCTACTAATATTGTTGTGTAGCATGTGGTGTCATATAAGTGACCAGAGGGCTTGCTCGTTCTTTGCTCAAAGAATTAGTATTGCCATTCAACGTGGCAATGCTGCCAGTCTTCTGGGCACGTTTCCGTATGACAGCAATGCGGAGGAATACTTTGACGCCTATGTGTACTTTGTTTTTGTATATGTACATACTTTGGTTTAGTAGATGTAAATAGTTTCAGTAAATAGTTTTAAGATAGTTATGCACATACATTAATATGTATGTATAATGTAAATATGTACGTAGGAAGTAATATTTAATCAAAATTCAAAACACTTGACAAAAAAATAATCAAAATATTCACGCGTTCTTATCAAAAATTCGGCATGCTTTAAAAGGATGTTTGCAGAAACCGTAGCCACCTCGTACCTACAGTTAAGGCCTAATAAGATAACGATATCACGGATCATAGTATTACAGGATTTACCGGTATCTCGTGTGTAATGTGAAATTAAAGGTTATATTTAAGACTTTGTTGTTTACCGCAGTTAGAGTGACATGGTATGTAGCTGATGTGAATATGTACTCTGTTTTGGGCTACTTTTGGTGGGGTGATACAGAAGTTTAGGTATTTTATGGAGATCAAATAGGTTGTACAAAAAAAAAATATAAGTACAAAAAATACAACCGACTGCCAAATTAAAAATAAATCACTACAATGTATAAAATTACTTTAATTTCGGAAGTCGGTGTTTTTGGTTGTTTCTTCGTATTTTAACACTTGATTGATTTTCCATCCAAAAATAAAAAAGGGCTCATCATGGCATTTCTTCATTTCCACAACGCGTTCTGGCCATTTTCTTAAGTGCCACGACGCGAAATTTGTGATGTGGAATTTTGGAACAAACCACAACGCGTTTTGAGTTGTTTTTTTTTGCTCATTGAGCGTTTTCGATTTTTGGGCGAAACATATCGCTTAAAAAAATTTGTCTTTTTTGACGAGACAACGTCTAATAAATCGATGAACGACGGCTGCACGCACGAAAAAGGATGACTCATTGTAACGTTACGATCATTTCATCAATGTTTTGTTATGACGTTGTCACGTTAAACTATCGTCCGTAAACCAATTTTACAGACAACCAATTTTTTTGTTTTCCTTATTGCCCATCGTCGATGTCGTTCGCAAATATAGTAAGAAAGAAAGAAAGAAAAGCTATTTAATTGCCACAAAACGACATACCTACACACATAAATTTATTTTTCTTAAACAAAACCCTAAACGATAGTGTTCGTAGATCTGAAATTATATTAGTAAAGACACGTTAAAAACTAAATAAGAAAAAAATAACAAAAGTATGAGTAAGTAGTTGTTGTCCCTTAAGCACAATTCTTGACACAATCATTAGGCCCTCAACTGTACAGGTCACATGAAAGGGGGGCCCCATGGGCCACCTTTCTATGTATCTGTGGGAAGACTTACCTACATAGTATGTAGGTCATCAAAAAAGGAAGAGGTTCCAAATTCGGTTGTATTTTTTTGTTTTTCGGCTCATAACTCTGTCATTTATGAGCCGATTTGAAAAATTCTCTCTTTTTCATGTGAAAAGTAATACGTTCTTATTGGTCGCATAGACATTTCATCAAAATGGTTCAGTAGTTTGGTTTTTAAATTTTGCCTAATGATTTCTAATAATAATAATGGAGTTCCTATGTATTTTCTCGTTCCCTTCTATACATTTCTTAAAATAAATATTCCCATTTACCTACATGTAAAAAATAAATTAAAGCGCCGTAACAATAGCACATCTAAAATAGTAAAGATCCTAGAATTCTGGTTAAACAAGCCAAAATAGATTTTAATGGAGAAGACTAGATTTCTCGTTAAGTATTTGTTATTCCAGTCTCCTAGTGTGTAAATATGTTAAGCACATGATTGTTTACGTACGACGTGAGGTCTTTGTTTGTACGACAAGACTGTCTCAGAATTACGGTCTTGAGCGCTGAACCAGCTGAAACATACACGTAGCATGCCGTTCTAGGGTTGCGGAATTTGTTCGAAAGAGACCCTGGAACGCAAAAGCCTTTAGAAGGAACATGGATGGGTTTAGTCAGTAAGAGTCTGACACGCCCTTCCGCTCCACCCAGAGCGGAAGAAGTCATTTGATGACTTCCCATCCTTAAAAAAAAGCAAGCCGTTCTACCATTCTGGAGTGTCGTTTCCTCTAAAGCATGGTCTTGCAGTGCTAATGTTAGCGAATGTACGCATTAGACAGCATCGCTTATTTGAGAGCGGAAAATACAAACGAAAGAATTTTTTTTTGAAATTAAAATATGCCACGAAGTCCTACATGTTTATTTTTCAGATAAAATAAAAAACTGCTATTCCATTTCTTCGATTTTATAAAGAAAACATTAAATTTAACACGACAAATTAAAAACGCTTTTTTAATAATCAAATGTTATTACAGTGTCAACGAATATTTAAAAAACTCATAGTATGAAATTAAATGAAATAATTATTTTATAATATACTTAGTGATAAGTCCTCATCTCCACATTCTTTTGCTGTGCCCAACAGGGTCCATGATTGTTTCTTTTGGCAAATGTTTTTACCACCTAATTCTACATTGTGGAATGCAATAAATAATTGAGTTTTAATATTTTGGCCAGACTTATTCCAGCCGCATTAATGTATTTCACTTTATTTCCGGCATCACCTTTCTTTCCCACGTCCACTTTAATGTTTTCATCTTTTGTGGAAATATTTCCCAAATATACATAATTAGTTACTTGCTCACAATTTCATTATTTATTTTCATATCACGATTCATCTTCTTCTCTTTCAAACAGGACAAAGCTAAAATCTTTTGAATTGCAAAAAAAAATACATAATGTATTTGTACTAGTTACTTGAATGTAAATAAGTGTATTAAGTAATTAAGTGTAAATAAAACAGTTTCTTGGTTTATTTTCTGCTCCTTTCTTAACAGAAAATATATATTTTCATAAAAAAAAAAGTGTTTATTTCTCACCAGCATAGCAACAAGGATTACAAGTAAGATTACTTAATACTAGACTAAAAGAAAGATTTATTAATAATATAGTAAACGTAGACTTTTATTTGTATACTTTGCAGAGTTTATGATTCGAATGATATTCATATCATTATGATTACCAAAATGGGTTCCTAAATATATTTATAATGTGACTACGGTCAAACTACAAAACCTAAATTGGCATACAACACAAAAGGCATATTGGAAAAGGGACACAGTTTTGTGTTCCGGAAAATTAAAAACATAGTAGATGACTAGACAGAAAGACGGATGAGACAAGATTGCATGTAGCGGAGATGAGAATGTTGAGATGGATGTGTGGAGTATCGAGAATAGATAGAGTGAGGAATGAGTTCATTAGAGGTAGCTTAAAAGTGGCGCCAGTGACGGAAAAGTTGAAAGGGAACCGCTTATCTTGGTATGATCATGTGATGAGGAGGGATGAAATGCACGTAACTAAAAGAGTTATGAATATAAATGTGGATGGATGGACAGGGAGAGGGAGGCCAAAGAAAAAATGGATGGATTGTGTTAGGAGTGATATGAAAGAAAAGGAAGTTAGTGAAAGCGTGGCGGTTGACAGGACAGAATGGAAGAAAAAAACGTGTTGCGCCGACCCCAAGTAACATGGGATAAGGGCAGGAAGATGATGATGATGAGATGACTAGATATAATATTATATATAATACTATATATCATATATAATACTAGCTTCTACCCGCGACTTCGCACGCGCATATCCCGCTGAAACTAATATCTATAATAATATCTTGGGACAACTCACACACGGTCATCCGATCCCAAACTAGGCAGAGCCTGTGCTATGGCAACCAGACAACTGATAAACATACTTAAATATTTCTAAATACATACATATTATAGAAAATTTACACCCAGACACAGAACAAATGATCGTGCTCATCACACAAAGATTGATCCTGGGTGGGAATCGAACCCACGACCTCCGGCTTAGCAGTCAGGGTCACTAACCACTCGACCAACAGGCCAGTCAACTTGGCATGTAGGTCATGCCAAATTTCAGCTTTTTATGACCAGTCCTTTCGGCTGTGCGTTGTCTGTCAGTCAGTCACTCAGTCAACAGTCATTCAGTAACGGAATAATTTTATATATACACGCTGAAATTTTAACGGTTGTATTCCCGCGGCAGAACGATTAGCCATCAGTAGTACTATCGAAACATAAAGTTAAACTTGAAAATAAAAATGTTTTTGTTTTCAAATAATTAAAATATGTATTCATAAAACGTGAGAAGCAATAGTAACTCACTAGACGTGACGTAGGTACTACTGGCAGAGCGGCGACGCGCCGACAAAGTGAAAACCGATTCATAAATGTTCAGAGCAAAATAAGCTCTCACGCGTAGTATTTTTTTTTGTTTAACACAAATTTTATTCTGCTATTTCTTGATTTTAAATTTATTATTTTTCATAATTCGATTGTACAAGACAAACTCATCTCGCTGCGGGAAAATAACGATTAAAAATTCAGCTTGTATATATGATTTTTCCATGTATAGTGCTACAAGGATACCCGGGTAGTGAGAGCTCAGTCCAGTTGTCTGTGAAGTAAAATAAAAAAATAAAATAAAAATTGTTTATTTCTCACCACAAGCCAAAAAATACAAACAGAATTTACACACGAGTAAAAGCTAGTCATTTTTGGTTGTGGATCGCTGGTGCCTGTGGTAGGTAATACAGGTCACCAGTAATACAGGTCACCAGGTCCCCACTCCGTCATAGATTAACACATTTGATAGCTTACATCTGACATCACAGCAAATGTCAGTTTCAAGCAATTAGTGAGTTAATAACAGATTACATTCATTTAAGAATTATAGTGAGATTAAATTAAATTTAATTTAATTTGAAAAAGAGTTAAAAATAATTAAAAGTAGTGTTATGTTTATGAAGTTTAATTATATTGAAAACAAAAATGGCAGCATTCGTTCCGATACACAGCTATTTAGGTAAAAATATCTCTTATTAACGAGCATTAAACGTCTAACAAAATTCATAGAATCGACAACTCTAATAAAACGAACACGCAACCAGTAAATACACTTCTCATCAAAAAAATCGAAACACTTTCGTTTTTATTGTTTTTGTCCTAATTTTTTACAAAAGAGAATTAATTCCATGAAAAAAAAAACATTATTGTGTAGCTGGCAGTTTGGTCATTACAGTAAGAAGAAAAAAATCAAAATTCGAAATTAGAATTTCATTTGTTTATCCTATAAATGAAATTAATCACTGTTTTGAGACAAATGTGTATTTAGGGTTGGAGTACGTTTCTCGTTTAAAAACTAAAATTAGCGCTTGTCTTTAAACTTTTTGTTTCTTATTTCATTTACTGTGACTTTGGGACGTCTGAAAAAACTTTTTTTTCTAAAACATATGGATACTTCGCCCGCAGAAGCCGCCCAAGTGGTGGCATTGCTGGATTCTGGACTTAGTCAGCGTGTTGTGGCTGCAAGATTGCATCTAAGCTTATCATCTGTTCATAGAGTCTACAAACGCTATCGGGAGACTGGTTCGTTCACGCGCCGTTCAGGATCTGGCAGGAATCGGGTCACTTCTGAGCGAGATGATCGATTTATTGTAACAACCTCTTTACGAAATCGACGCCTTAACGCTTTTCAACTGCAGCAGCAGCTTCGCGTTGTACGAAGAGTAGCTGTAAGTGACTCTACAATAAGAAGAAGGTTGAAGGAACGCGGATTGGCACCGCATAAGCCAGCGAATGGGCCGAAATTAACTGCAGACCATCGAAGAGCGCGCCTTAACTTTGCACGCGAGCACCTAACTTGGTCATACCTTCAGTGGAGCAAAGTACTGTTTTCTGATGAGTGTAAAATTATGCTGTATGGTAACGACGGAAGGAACAAGGTCTACAGAAGAGATGGAGAACGCTTTGCACAATGCTGCATTGAAGAAAAGGTCAGCTATGGTGGCGGTTCGTGGACGGTTTGGGGAGGAATCAGCGCCGACGGTAAGACAGAACTTGCCTTTGTATCTGGGCCACGGCTGCCTGCACTAAACTCTCATCGGTACATCGAACAGTGTCTTGAACCTCATGTGATGCCCTATGCACATTTTATTGGCAACGACTTCATATTCATGCACGACAATGCTAGAGCTCACACCGCGGGCGTCGTACGAGATTATCTTACCGAAGTCGGTATCTCCATTATGGTATGGCCAGCAAGAAGCCCGGACATGAATCCCATTGAACATCTATGGGATGAATTAAAGAGACGAATTCGAGCAAGAGATCCAGCCCCAGAAACACTTAGCCAGCTGCAAAATGCAATCCAAGAGGAATGGGATAATATACCACAACATGTGATCGTGACTCTCATCCGATCGATGAAGAACCGTATGGAAGCAGTAATAAGAGCTCGCGGAGGGAATACAAGTTATTAAATAAACGTTTCTTACATTTTTTTTCATTTACGCGTGTTGTTTTACCCATTTCCTTCATATTCCATACAGGGTAAAAATTACTCATTATACAAAATACGAAACCTATGAAGACTTAATTTGAATTTAGAACATTAACATTAGGATTTAAAAACCTCATACTACTCACTATTAAATGACATTTTACATTTATTCCTAAATATACACATTTTTCTGATAATCCTTATCAAATCATAAACTGCGAGGTGTTTCGATTTTTTTGATGAGAAGTGTATTTTGACATCCGTTTGTGAATCCCGCTCTTAAAAGTCTTAACTCACTCTTAACAGATTTACAGCGTCATAAAAACGTTTGCCTACTTTCAGTAAACAATTCAGAAATGGGGGTTTCATCCTATTTTTGAAGACGGAGTTTTGCCTGAGGACTTACTCCGTATATTCTGCTTTCTTTGAAGTTTTAGTCGGCGAAGATGCAGTCGGAAATTGAGGAGAATTATGCTGTAATAGGGAACGGGTTATCAAGCGAAGGGTAGGGTAGCTTAAGGGAAAATGTGTTAATTTTGGAATTAAAAGGTAATCCAATACATTTTAAGGGTTCTGTATAAAAAAGAACCTTTTTTAAGGATAGAAAATCACTAAATGACTCCCTCTGGGCGGAGCTGAAGGAAGTGTCAGACTCTTACTGACTAAAACCCATCCGTGTTCCCCTGGAACGCACAGGGCTGTCCCTGTGCGTTCCAGGGTCGCAGTGACTCTTTCGAACAAATTCCGCAACCCTAGAACGGCATGCTACGTGTAAGTTTCAGCTGGTTCAGCGCTCAAGACCGTACCTCTGAGACAGTCTTGTCGTACAAACAAAGACCTCACGTCGTACGTAAACAAACAAGTGCTTAACATATTTACACACTAGGAGACTAGAATAACAAATACTTAACGAGATATCTCCATTAAAATCTATTTTGGCTTGTTTAACCAGAATTCTAGGATCTTCACTATTTTAGATGTGCTATTGTTACGGCGCTTTAATTTATGCTTTACATGGCCACCAGGGCCGCGGTGACTCTTTCTTCACTTCAATCCTACTGATCTTTTCGTCAGAGTAATGTTCGAAGCTTGCATAATAAACTTCAGTAGATTAGGTTAATAATCGTCATAGGTGGTATTTTCACGAAACTGTGTGCGTGGCCCAATTCGCACTTGGACGGGTTTTTGAAGATTTTTTAGATCACAAGCAGTGTCTCGTATGTACTAGGGTGCGAAACATGTTTTTCCACTTTGGCACAGGTGTTTAAAACATGTTGATACCTACCTTGAATTCGTACTGTACGTATTCGTACTAAAACGCGTTTAAACGTAGCATTTCAGTTCCCAATGAACATGTTTAGAGCACGAGTTTGACACATGTTAGGCTCCGCGCAAACAGGCCACTGACTACAGCCACCAGTGGCTGTCGCGCGCCACGTTGTTTTCTACCGCGCAAACAAAGATGGTCGATGGCCCTGTCAGGAGGGAGCACGCTTGCGATTCGTTTATGGTGTCCTTATTTATGACCCAGCTAGCTGCGCCCCGCGGTTTATTACCCAGGGTGTCAGCTTCCTGCATGCCAAATTTCATCAAAACTGGTCCAGCCGTTTGCGCGTGAAGAATTAACAAACATTTACACACACAGTCACTCACAAACTTTCGCCTTTATAATATGAATGTGATGTGATACGACAAACACATATTATGTGCATCTATAGAAAGGTAAGCAACTCTTTCTCCAGCTACAATTTTGATGTGCCGACAATATATATGTGGGTCACTGCTGCAAGCTCTCCACCTTGGTGGTAGGCGTGTGGCAGTTATTCACATGTATTCATTGTTTTAGGTTAAGCGACTAGATTAGGAATACTGACATAGGGGTAAGGAATATTGTCACTAACACAATTGAGTCATGTTACTTGATCAATAAAGACATATATTATTACTAGCACTTCGCCCGCGACTTCGTCCGCGCGGATTTAGTAGGTACTCCACAAACTTCAACGCCCCCTCAAACCCTTTTTAAAGGTAAGTTTTGGAAAATTAAGCACTACGATATCCATTCAACGGTCTCAGGATCAGCCTACTATCCACCCAGTTCACCCCGTTCACCCCGCCAGAGGTTGACTATGTAAACATTGTTAGATCTGTTTCAAATTTCCCACTTTTAGCTTGTTCATTCCAATTTCCACGTAAATTGAAGTAAGCAATAATGTCCTCCCCTGAAAAATTCATCAACCCTTTTCGCCCCTTATATTTGTTATTCTTAATTTTTTATCCAAAACATTAATGCCGTGCATTAAGTTTCTCCCCAGTTAGCTCAAACCGCAACATTTTTCTTACTTAGAGCATCGAAAAATCCAAATATTTGTTATTTTTCTTTTTTTATCCAAAACATTAATGCCGTGTTTCAGCTTCATCGGACTAAGCGTTAAGATTCTCCCCAGTTCGCTCAAACCGTAACATTTTTCTTACTTAGACCATTTTTATGCCCGTCGTAACTTTAAAACGAAAGGTCCGATTTGAGTAATTTGAAGTGTAGTTTACATGTACATTATCAACCTTAATTCTAAACAAACAAACTAACTAATCTTTACTCTTTATAATATTAGTTTAGATAGATTAGATATATAATCCTGATGATGTGTCTGTTTGAGTATTATTCGCAAATTATCGGCATTCGATTGAACTGAGTCTATAAAATAATCATTAAAATGTCTTGCTATCATTTTAGGAATATTAAATTTCATAGAATTGGTTACCTCCCAAGTTGCTTTAGACTTGTTAGTGCTAGTTCCTATAAAATAGCTGTTTTGAGCCCTTTGTGTTAATTTGATCACTTTTTAATATCTCTTTGAGAATTATTTGAAAGCCGCTTTTGTATCACTATTTCGCTTTATTCTGTATTGCTATAATAAAGTTCATAATAAAGATCAAATAAGTTCATTGAACTTTATAGAATTTACTGGTGATTGTGGAATACTGAGCATACAAATGATAAAAGCACTCAATACAATTGCAAAAGAACTTGGCCCAAAGGAAATAAATACTAAAAATATTCTGCTTTTAATTTTCAAGATTAGAATCAAAATTTAGGATTCGTTGAATCTCGTGAGTTTGGAGGAATTACGTTACCCAAAAAATTGGGGCGTTTTTCAATTCTATTAGATTAAAACTCCTTTAATTGTATTAGAAGTTTCAACTACCATTACCGAAGTTAATGCAATTATCAATGTCTTCAGAACTGTTCAAAACATTATGCGCGCGTGGATTTCCTTAGCAGAGTTATTTTAGAAATGTATTTATTATACTCTTCAAAGATCTTATACTTACAATCATCAACAAATATATTTCGAAAAAGATTATTACAGGATTTTATGTTGATAAAAAACTCTATGGCCCATAACTCATTAATAGGTACCAACTCTTAACATCTTACACACGTGATAACTTTTAAACGAAATATCCGATTGAGATGAAACAAAAAGTATTTTACTTCTACATAAATACTCTTGATAACATAATGCTTAATTTCGATAAAGATTAATATTACGATACGTANAAAAAAAAAATATAGCCTATAGCCTTCCTCGATAAATGGACTACCCAACACTGAAAGAATCATTCAAATCGGACCAGTAATTCCAGAGATTAGCGCGTTCAAACAAACAAACAAACAAACAAACAAACTCTTCAGCTTTATAATATTAGTATAGATTACATCATCTGCCTAGCCTTTTCCCAACTATATTGGGGTCGGCTTCCAGTCAAACCGGATTCAGCTGAATACCAGTATTTTACGTGGAGCCCACCAGACCTCCACAACCCATTAACTGGGTAACACGGTACTCCTTGGCAAGACTGGTGTCAGATTATCTGGCTTCTGACAATCCGTAACGACTGCCACAGATCTACAAATGACGGCCGGGAACAACGGCTTAACGTGCTTTCCGAGGCACGGAAGAGACTCGGTATGTTAAGATGGTCACCCATCCACAGACCAACCTCGGCAAGCGTTGCTTAACCTTAAAGATCGACCCGTGCGGCTATTATTATTTAGCCACGAGCTCCTCTACAATAGCGTGACAATCGAGTTAAAAAAAACATACTTTTACGCAGGTGTATGTTGTAGGTGTTTTCTAGAATGAACATTATTTATTTCACAGCCATAATACGGTAACCTTTAAGTCTTAAAACAAAAGTTAGTATTTACAATTTTCAGCTGTCAAATTATAGGTAATTTTCTTGAGTATTCGGTTAATATTTCACACCGAAACATTTCTCTGACATTGAAATATTGCTCATTCAACCAAGTTATTATATTTGCTAATTAGCACGTACTTATTCATGATTTAAACATATGGCGTTTATGTAGTTTGTTTTGAGCCAGTCTTAACTTAACGCCTCCATTTTGTACTATGATATACGAAAACTCTTTGACATGTTATTTAAATCATAGTAGTGAATTTTAGTAATAGTGTCAGAACGAGAACAAAAATAGAATAAATATATAATGTCAAAAAATAATCTGTCTATCGTTTGTTATGGTTCCGTACCCAATGTCCGATGTCTGTCCTTTCGTCATTCATCAACGGTGGTCATGTCAGGGGGCTGTATCTTAAGAAGCGTAATAGGTAGGCAATTGAATAATATAATAATAAATTACCAGAAAACATAAAGCAAGAAAACAAAACCAGTATATTTCTCAATAAGTTAAAACAATTCTTAATTAAAAAAAGCTATTACACAGTGGAAGAATACCTTACGGATAAGTTTTAATAATAACAAGATAGAAATGTAAACTTAATAATAATAAATAAATGAAATTCTATTCTATTGGCAATAATAAATAAATGACATTCTATTCAATTGATAATAATAAATGAATGACATAATATTATATAAATGATAATAATAAACAAATGAGACTAAACTCTTATAATAATAATAAATAAATAAGATACTTTTCTAATAATACCTGATAAAAAATGCTAATACCAATGCAGATAATAATTAATAATATGTATAAAATATTTAATAATAGAAACAAGATGAACAGGAAATAATTAAACATACATTTTACAAGAACAGTTAACAAAATGCTCTTCCTCTCTCCTAATTAATTATTTTAAGTTTTGCTGTGCCCGACAGGGTCCATAATTGTTTCTATTTATCAATTCTACCACCTATTTATATGTACATTATGGATTGCAATAAACTATTTGAGATTTGAGATTTGAAATTTTCACTGAGTTTGTATTTCTATTGCCGCTATAACAACTAATAATAAAAATTAAATTAAAAAAAAAATAGCGTCTCCCATACAAGTTACATATTTTTATTTACAAGTTACACAGTTTATGGTACGGAACCCTTCGTGTGAGAGTCCGACTCGCACATAGCCGGTTTTTTAAACTGTGGCTGTGCATAATCGGCCATTTTACGTGTCTAAAACCAAGTAGGTTTTAATTGTTCCCATAAATAACTATACTGGCTCTTAAAAAATCGATAACTGAGAATAAAGTACAATACATAAACAAAAAAAAGAGATCGGAAATAATATTTATGTCGTACTTTTCGTTCCAGAATACTATGAGAGATTGCCTGAATAAGTCAATTGCAGGCAGAGTACCTTCCAATAACTTAAACATTAAATAGACTGAAAATCAATTTCAGATTTTCCTTTGTAGTTTATGTTAAGATGGAGAAATATATCTGACGTATTTTAATATATTTAAGGACCAGTGGATTCTCAAAAGACAAAATCCATTTGTAAAATTGTTGAGTTGAGTTCATTTTTATTGAATTTTGTTTATTTTTACAACATGAAAAGGTTACAAAGAAGGGTTCAATGCCCTGAATAACTTGACATAATCTATTACACACGTTTTCTGAGGTATGTTTTATGTGCGAAAAAGAATTAAGAATAGAATAGAATACTAAGAAGGTATTACATCAAACGTGAAGCCCATATTTTCCGAATGTGCAATGTGAAAAGGTCTATGTCAGTCACACCTGTAACTTACATATATACAATTAAGTTATAAGAGTATAAATGAAAGACAGTAGAATATTATTGTTGATGGCGCATCGAAATCTAGTTACCCGATTTTTTTTTTGGGGGCCAAGGCGAGTGTGTTTAAATGAAATGGAAATTTGCGGCCTTACTGATCGTCCATTATACAAGCAAAGTGCCCTGCCCGCTGCAACTTTAGGTTGGCAAGTATTAGGGCTATTTCTGCTACCTTGGTTCTCGGTTCTTGGTGGATCTCTTCAGTTCCGATTCGATCATGCATGCATGGGAAACATAATGTAAGTACTATTATTACTCTGCCAGGGTTGCGGAATTTGTTCGAAAGAGTCACCGCGGCCCTGGAACGCAAAGGGCTTTAGAAGGAACACGGATGGGTTTTAGTCAGTAAGAGTCTGACACGCCCTGCCGCTCCAACAAGAGCGGAAGATGTCATTTGATGATTTCCCATCCTTAAAAATAAAAAAAAAAGTCTATTGTTACTGCGATTCACACCCTCATTCAATGTGCTCTAGTTAAACGAAGAACGCTATACAGTAAATCAGTTTAAGTGCTAGTTCATTTGCCATTGTTGTGTGAAATAAGTTCGGCTCTAGTTGGGCTATATTGCTCATTGAGTTATTACGTATTGTGCCTTTTATTGTTAGCTGGATATTGGTCTGTGATTTATTTGAAAAGGTCAATTGGGATTGGGATATCTTTCAGCGGCATTTATTTTTATAACTTATTTTTGTATGTGTAGTCTATGATTTGTTACTTACACTACAGAATTCATAAAAAAAAATATCAAAACAGATTAAAATAAAAAGGTTTGGATAGTACATTTCTACTAAAATCTTTTAGAACGTTCTAGAGAAATGATTCTAGTTACGGCTTAGATCCGGAACTGCCACAATAAAAATGATTCCGGACTCTCTCGATATCGCCAGGAAAGCCAAATCCGTTATCAGTGTACCTACTGTTAGTTTCCTTCTTTGATATCAGAATGAATCTAACATTCACATTGTATGTATGGATGTATGGATGTTTGTTACTCTTCCACGTCAGAACGGCTGAAAGGATCTTGATGAAATTTGGCACAGAGGCAGATTATAGTCTGGAATAGCAAATAGGATACTTTTCATACCGGGAGTATGTTCCCTTGGGATAATTTTCGGTCGCTAGTATTATTATAATGTAAGATAAACACCTGCCGAGAGTTCTTAATTTGAATCAATTATTAATTTAATTTACCTCATAAAAAACCATGTAAAGAGCACTTTTCATAAACACACACAGCCTTATTAATAAAAACTTCTTAACCATTACACAGCTAAAATACTGATAAGCAGATGCTTTATTCAAAATTTTCTATGAAGAATTTGAATTTAGAATCTCTTAAAAAGTATTTATGAATCGAAAAAGCATAGAAAAAAAAACAAATTATTTTCTTTATTATAGACTGCCAACATTACCAAGTAGTTTGCGATCAGTACAATACTACGTGACTGCAGAAAATCTAAAAAAGACAACAAAGGTCGTCCCCGCCTTATCTTTTATTCTCAAACAGCAGCTTATTTTATTTGCAGTACATTATCTTTTATCTTTCCATTCTTTTATCAATAGATACAAATGCGAGAAGAACTTCAATTACACCATGTTTGATGTGATATGATGCTATCTAAAAATGGAGCGTTGTCGCGTTAGAGTGGGCACTTCACATTTTGGAACTGATATTAAAATATTGATAAAATTCTGACGTCCACTTTTTTTTTAATTGCTCATGCTTGTATGTCATGGTTTCAAGGCTGTGTATAAATAAATAAATGATAAAAAGTTCGGCTAAAAAAGTTTTTGAACGGAAAGTGTTCGATCTATACAAAGATTGTGTGGTGATATCAGAGATAAGACCACCATTGTAGTCATAAAAATTTGCAAAAATGTAAAATAGTTGTGTTACAATGTTTGTGTACAATAAAGTATTTTCCATCAAAATTATAATTTTCTAGGACAGGTTTTAAATAGTGGGTTGTGCATCTGGAGTATAAAACTGTAGGTAGGAACATATCTTATGTCACGTCGTCTTGAATCTCCTCTACCGTAATAAAGGATTCCAGAGTTACCCAAGCGCAGTGACTCAAAGTTTTCAAACGAATGTTTAGTTGAAGTTCCAAATTCAAATTACATTATTGAACACCGGGTTATAATGAAATTTAGTTCAATATTACTGTCCGACTGTAGCGGGGGTACCCCTGAGGGCCAAAAATTCAAGACAATTTTTTATACAACGTTAGCATTTGCATCTCAGTCGCAATCTGTCAAAAAGCCCTGTAACTAAACTCCTCCGAAACAGCTTGACCGATTCTTATGAAATTTTGTGTGTGTATTTATTAGGTCTGAGAATAGGACGTAAAATATTTCATGCCCCTAAGTGATAAGGGTGGTCCACTCCAATTCATTTTTTTGTTTTTATACAATTTTTCTTATTTATATTTTTATGATTTGACAGTAAAAAGCCTAATTTTTCACCCTTCTACCACCAATCCCTATTTTTTAATAGCGATATTAGTACTTCCAGTGACTTCAAAAATTGTTTAGATTCACAATTTGATCCGGTAGGTGGCACTGCAATCGATTTCTATAATTTTTCGTCATACACAAAGCAAACATTCAAGACAACGTCTGTCGGGACCGCCAGTTTCCATATATTTTTGACAGATTCCAACTGTCATGCAAATTCGAACGTTACTTAAAAAACTGTAAATTTGCCACTCTGCTCAATAATGACTTACTATGTTAAATTTGCACGACATATAATTTATAATTTGACGTTTTCGATCAGGTGATCAAGCAATACAAGCATCATAATATCAATCTACAAGGTTAAGCAACATTTGCTGAGGTCGGTCTATAGATGGGTGACCATCTTAAGCCAGAAAATCTGACCCCAGTCTTGCCGAGAAGTACGGTTTTACCCAGTTACTAGGTTGGTTATATAATAAAGAGAAATAAGTTTTTTTTTTGCGGAGAGAAAAGATACAATGCAAGTTACGTACTAAAGATTTCACATTTATGGTCAATTTTTGTGAATAATAATAATTTAAACAGTCGCTCTACTTAAAATACTGGTATTCAGCTGAATCCGGTTTGACTGGAAGCCGACCCCAATATAGTTGGGAAAAGGCTAGGTAGATGATGATCAAGTGGTTTAAAACGTTGTTTTAAACGTAGTTATAAATAAAACATCCTGAGTCAGAATACATAAGGGTAGTTACAGAACTAAACTGTACATTTTAAATAAGAAGCTCGTTGCTTTATGTGGCGTTCGCTTTTTGTTTGATTTTCATCTTTAATAGAACCTTTTCATCACACAGTTGCAAAGCAAATCATATTTATTTACGAAATTACTAATGAGGCGCCTTGTTAGCTTGATTTCTTTTGAAACTGTCCTGTGAATAACTGTTTTTATTTTGTAGGGTGGTTTAATGTGTACTGAGTTAAAATCGCGAATAACTTACGGCCGGTCTCAATATAAACGTATCTACCTTTGACCAACTGTCAAATTAGCTACCAACAGTAGCTGAAACGTGATCTTATAATAAATACCCACGATTGTATGATATTTTTTGTGTGTGAAAAAAACTACCTTAAATACGTCCGTCTACGTCCCACTTATTTTCATATCCTAAAACCCTTCCAAAAATGTCAACCAATGAAAAGCTTTAGTATGAAAAAAAATCTTCCAATTAGAGACACTAAAAAGAACAAATAACTGAAATTTTGGAAGTCGGACCTTGAAGTTGGTGTTTTTAGGTTAATTTCGTTTTTAAACTATATGACAGTTCCGAACAAAAAAAATAATCAACTAAAACGCTTGAAAATTGACAAAGATAATCACTCGAATTGAGAACCTCCTTACTTTATGGTTAGTCGATTTAAAAATAATGTTAACAATAACTGGAAAACATTTCGACAATAGTTACAACCGTATCATCAAATCCCAGTAACGGTCGCGATTCTTCTTACTTTTTTTATTTTATTTTTTATTTAATATGGGTTTGCTCTTGACTCTAGTCTAGGTCATAGATGACAGAGACAAAGTCGACGGTGGAGCGAGCTTACCCAGAAGAAGCCTGTTCACTCTAATTTTGAAGAGATTAGGGTTATTAATGCGACTAAAAACGCGAAAGCTCATAGATTTAATCCTATCAATAAATATATTTTGCAACAGAGAATTCAGTGACCCAGATATTCATATCAAGACTATCGATAAAAGCAATTGTATGAGTTATATCTATAAACATTTATATTTACAGATAACAGCATGGTTACTACTTAATGATCGAATGTACTTCCACAGCATGTTCCATGGGATTTATATCCCGGAAAAGTGGAATCAATATTCCATAGAAAACTGATATTTCAAAGAGAGTTCAAAGAATCTACGATAAAAAAGCTTATCATAAAATCTCGTTTTTTGGCTGTTCTATGGTATTAAAAATAATCATTTTTATTAAATACATAACGTACTACTATTTACAACTATTTACTATATACACACTTAAATAAATAAAAATTAACCAACTAAAAATAGTCTAAAATATGGCGTCGAAAAATTCGTCCGCATCGCTGGCCACTGGTATTTAAATTAATATAATTATTTTCTATACTTAATATTTTAATTTTAAATATTGCTAAAAGAACACATCAACTAAACATTAAAATATTATTATCGAAGCACCATTTTAAATATTTTATAACTCTGAAACCACTCATCGTGTGTTCAGAATGTTGTGTTTGAACAAGAACAGGCTGGAGAGCTTTATTTTCAGTCATTTTAAGCCATTAAGCCTTAAGGCTTAAGACTTGTTGTATACAACTTTAGCCAATTTTGGCTTATGCCTTTACAACGGGATTTCCTTAGTGGATGTATTGTTAATGGCATCTCAAAGAGTCTATTGATTTTCAGAACTTTGTAAGTGTACATAGTTAAATAATTCAGTTGACTTTCCTTAGCCGTTCGTGTCCTTAAGTGTCCCTTAGTTGATAGCCCGATTAGTGACACTTTTACTAAAACAGAGTGAATTGTTCAAGTGGGCGTGGTTGACCAAATACTAATTTAGTTAAAACTTGAAACTATAAGGAATAGCCAAAAATACTCAAAGGAGTTTCCGATTTTGATAAAAAACTAAAACTGCATCATTGGAAAATATCAAGAGTAGAATTTACCTTTAATAACCCAACTAAAGGTAATAATTATCTACTTAATACCAAAACGAAATGTAAAATTACATTTAAAAACTCCATTAAAATAGAAATTCCACAAAGCAAATGAACCAAACGAGACCAACCACATAAAAGGAGATAAAGTAACGAAAAAAAAACTACCCAAAAATATCCGTTTTTCCGGGTAACACCCCGATTCTCTTTGTATGCGGAAAATTCAAATAAGGGCGTTGATTACGACTTTTTAAAAATGTAAGTCTTTTGACGTTGGAACGAGCTTTGACAGTTATAATGACATTATAGAACTTACCGTTTTCGGCCAGATTTTAGTCGTTAAAACTTTCAAAGTGTCTTTATTCTGGCTGTGCGGAATTCCGGTTTAGTGTTACTAATTGTCAAAGGTAAGGAGACAGTTTGGACCAAATTGGGAAGTAAAGTTGAACGATGGAACTCGATCCGTTTTGTTACCCTTTAATGCTAACTCCAGTTTTGTTACGTAATTAAATGTTTATTTTTATCGTATAAAAATAAGCGAGTTTATCCATAAAATAAATTTAACCATATGCTTGGTTTAATTATTGATTAGCAGGTTCTTCATTATCATTTTTATGGAGAATTTGAATTTAGAATCTGACAATAATTATTTAAATTAAGCATGCGCTAGTATTGTTCTTTTTTTTTAAATAAGGCTGTTGTGGTCAATCGCTTAATAGGTACTTAATATGTTTAGCACTAAACGAATTAATAACCTCGTTCAGGTTTTTTCTCAAACATCTGGTGTTGACAGAAACCCAATGACGTATAATTAAAAAAATAAAATTATGTTTAACGCTAAAATTATTCAGTGATGAAAGTAGGCGTAATTATCAGCTTAGATCAACTCTCCATGGAACCAGACAGCAATATAAAAAAAAAAAACATTTTAAAATTTACTTTTAATACAATATTATTTTTAAATAAACGATATAACATTTCCCTGTCATCGATTTATTTATCGATTAATAATTATAAATTGTTTCACTCCCACTGATATTTCACATTAAAAAATAACACCAAAGTACATCGCGATACGGAAAACAGCTTTATCTATCTATCTATTGGGTATGGTTTCCGTACTTAGTCCTGCACGGAAAAAAACAGGTTTTAATTTAACTTGTAAAATTGTTAGGCACCCATTGGTTTAGCAGTTTACGAACCCGTACTCATTTTAAAAACTTCAACATAGTAATTGATTTTATTTTGATTGAAATAAATACGCAAAACATTTTATTATCTTAAAGAAGTAAGTATAAAAAAAATCACATACCTTTTACGAGGCGAATTGTTCGTTCTGTCGGTCCAATGAAACACTCGTAAACCACCACAAAAACAAAAGTTCAGTTCTCTATGACAACAAAATACAAGTCTTTACTTACAGAACAATCACGAAGAAAAATTAACGCAACGTCAATAAAATACAACAATAACGAGCAAAAAGAAAGCACTTTTTTTATGTGTCAAAGTTATTTGAAAATTAGAACGTGGATAAACAGTCTCAATATTCATTTGGAAAATATTTTTTAAGTTGTTTTTTATAGTTCTCTGGTCTAGCAGTGGAGAACTGCTTCAAGCCAAGTTTTACTGTTTATCGTGTTGTTGACGGCTGATACCGGTACAGAGGTTCGCATCGGACGCTGGCTGTATACAGACTGAACGAACCGAACGCTCGCCTACGTTGTCTGTCGCAGCCTACGTTCTTATTTTGAAAACGTAAGCCGTAAAGACTAGTGTACACTTCTTTATTAGTTGCCAGGGTTTATTAATGTTTAGAATATCGTCTGGAATAAAACCTCTATAAATGAAAATAAAATGGCTACCAATATTTTTATGTAACGCGTAAGCTTTGATAAAATATTATCAGGTTTTCAGGCTCCAAAATGTAGGCTCTATAATGTTATTGTCGGGAAACTTAACTCGCAAATTCTCATGCAAACATAGTAGAATCTTTAATAATGTGTGCGATATGATAATGTAATTCAAACTTGCCTACCGTTACAGAAATTCCAGACACGGAGTTTCGAGATATTGGCTGGATGCCAAGCGCAGCATTAACGTAAGAAAAAGAAATAATTTTTCATATTCAAAACTGAGAGGTATCCAGTTAATCAATCACTGAATGGATTCGGAGCAGCTTTCGGGAGTTGATTGAAATAGTTTAATGCGATTCAATAAATTGTTGGCGGAAGCAGATTGCAATTTTGAGGGAGGCTATTTAAGATTCATGATTATTTTAATAGGCATAATGAACGCTTTCCCGTTGGCAAGTCTTATCCAATTATTATAAGGGGTCAGACGTGTTTGTGCTGGGTCGTCGGGAATTTTAGAGGTCCAGGATTTTAAGTTTGTGTTTAATAAAATGTGTAATATAGTTTGCCAATATTAAAATTATTACTGATCGTTTAGTAGGTGGAGAGACCAGTTGAATCGCCTTATTAGACTGACTGCAGAGCTTCAAGCCCTTGGTTCGATTGGGGCTGTTAGGGCCAAGTTTCAATGTTTTTTTTATTGTGGCCTTATTATCAGTACCTATAAACAAGACCTCTTAAACATAGCTGATGATGGGTTTACTAAACACTGTATAAAGGCGATAGCCTGTGTAACAAAAATAGCCTGTGTAAAGAAAAAAAATTGGTCATAAACTGCATTTTTAAAAGAAAAAGACTGTATATAACTTCGAATTACACATTTGCTACATTTGAACTTTTTGACAGTCGATTTCGCTGACACAAAGCTACTTAGCCAAAAACTTCCTATCGGAGATCCTATATAATATTCAGTACCATTTCTCTTATCCTCGTTACTCCGTTGACGATCAGGCGTTCAATCATAACATCTCAGCTTATCTCGAAACACGATACCATGTAGTTACAAGGTATCATGTTTCGAGATTCAGAATATTTTACAGAATCGGAGAAAATTTTCCGTGATAGAGACGGGCAGTCAGACAGACACCAAAGTGATTCTATAAGGGTTCCGTTTTTACTGATGTTTAGAACCCTAAAGGTGCTACCACACCAATCGATCATCGTCGATCGATGTCAATCGATGGATTGGTGTGGTAACATCCTAAGAGTCCGACCCTAACACAGTAGGGAAAATGCAAGGCAGATCGATTGCTGTCAGTCGCTCACATTTTGTTCTTTTCGACAACTGTTTTCGCTTACAGAAAGTTATTATTATTTATTATTTTATTTTTAGCCAATTGTGTCTCACTACAGGACAAAGGCCTCCCTTTCTTCCTTCCATTCCTCCCGGCTTTGAGCAAGTATGGAATCCCGCCGATAGGCGTCAAGCTCGTCCCGCCATCGTCGCCTGGGTCTCCCGCGATGTCGTCGGGCATTTTCTGGGACCCACATTGTGGTTGGTTTAGCCCATGAACTGTTCGGCATACGGCAGACGTGGCCGGACTTAAAGTTACTTTGACACAAACCTCTGACCTATTTCCCTACATATAGGAGTGCCTATATAATTTTCAGTACCACTTCCCCTCGCCTCGTTACTCCGTTGACGACACAATGTTACATCATTACATCTCAGCTTCATGACCTCAAAATATTCTGTATCTCGAAACACGATACCTTGTCGCTTGTTATCTCGAATGCTTATTACCTCAATACTATAATATCTCGATCGTTCAGACCTTCGACATAATGATATTTTGACGGTGCATTTTTTTTCTGTTTGCTGTTAGGCGATTTTTTCGGGAAAGGTACCAACCTATCCCAAAAAAATCGCCTAATAAAATACTCTTCATTGTATATACAGCCGAAGAACTTTTTTTTCACCACCCCACAATCGCCATCTCCGCAAATCTGATTTCACGTGGATATGAATTACCTACTTGTGTCTTTTTATGCAGGACTGGTTTTTACGCGTGGCTTCGTACGCGCATATCCCGTCTTGTGTCAATGTGGCTATAGATTAGAGCGTTCAAACAAACAAATAAACAAACTCTTCAGCTATATTAAATTAGTATAGATTATATTCATAGATAGGGTCGTTTAAGCGTTTGACCACTATGTCACCTAATGGTAAGCGATGATGTGGTCGACAATGGTGAACGCTTGTCTAGAAGTAACATATTTACGTGTTTTTTATGAACAAATCAAAACCAATAAGAGGTGGAATTGGTTTAAAGAAACCAAACCTTATAGCGATCGCCACTGCCCAAAAATAACTTAAGTGCTAATGTGTGCCCAGTATTTAAGGCCGCATTTTTTTTACTATTTAAAAGTAAGGAAAATGGAAAAAAAGTAAGGGAAAAAAGACCCCCGAAAACAATAATGTAAAAAAAGGCCAAGTTCCTATCTCCAATAATTTGGCCTATGTAGGGAGAACAAGGCCAAGCATTTCAGATCTGCAGAATAGTCCAAGACTGTAACACGTGTCTTTTGAGAATACCAGTGAACAGAGAGTTTGGATCTTTCCTGACCGTATTAAAATGATGAAACACTCGAAATCGTTATCTTAAAAACATGATGATGATGATGATGATATTATCAACTTGGCAAGCTTTCTTCTACAACGTCAATTTTAAAATCGATATTAGGGTCATATTACGTAAATGGTCCAAGTTTCATCAAGTTGTGATTATTACAAGCAAAGTTATGATGGGGTAAAACTGCTCGAAATGTTTCGTGTAAACTTGGCCTGGCGAACTACCGTGCGCCTAGATAGGTCGACGATGAATAAGTACAAAGCTCTGGAAGTTGTTTGCGATTAAATTGTAGCCTTTATATTAAAGTCTCCAACACGTGTAAAGATCTTTCAAAAAGATAGCAAATCTTTTAGTGAGATAAACAAAGATAAAAATGATAGACGTGGGCGGAAATAAAAAAACGTTTGCGATGGGAAATAGTTTATATTGCGAGATTTTATTTCTTGAGGAGCTCGTGGCTAAATCATAACAGTTGCATGCATCCATTTGGTCATTTTGAAGACCTTTGACAGTCGTTAAGGTTACTCGGAAGTCAGAAAATTTACCATAAGTCTTGCTATGGTACCCAATAACTGGGTTTTGGAAGTTAGATAGATAGTAGTCGCTCATGAATCCGATCCAGTTTCGCAACACCACCTGCCGGTCGATTCTGTAAACAAGTCGAAGTGAAGGCTTGGGTGAAGTGATCACGAGGTTAACTGTCAATCCATATTATCAAGATGTCACGTGATCACGAAGTGAGCTGTCATTCCATCTTGATCATATGAGATTAACAGCTCACCTCGTGATCACTTCACCCAAGTGTTTATAGAATCGACCGGCTGTTTCGGCACATAGCCGAAAAAGGCGGCGTTGCAAATATGGCGTTTTAGATGTCAACTGACCTCTTCCACGTGTTGATGGTGATCACCGGGTAAGGTTTTTCTCACTAAAACAACTGGTCTTTTGAAAAGATTTTTGAAAGTTCTTAGGAAAAGTCCAGGGAGCATGCCCCTGGTGTTTTTCGCAAAAGACCACGTGCCGTTTTGAATGTCGTTTATTTTCACCCGATATTTGAAACACAAAGCTTCCTAAACAAACACGTGGTTTAGATAAATGATCTTAATTACTGTACTTGTAAAAAATGTCGAATATTCTGTGTAGGTTGTTTTTGATTGAAAGTCAAGAACTTTTTTACAAAAAATACAAGTCGGTGTTGAAATACGAATAAAAAACCGAAAACACCGACTTCCAAAATTAAAGTTATTTTATACTTTGAAGTGTTTTTTTTAATTGGAAGTTGGTTGTTTTTTTATTTGTAAATAAGTTTTTTATTTTTCGCTATTTAGAGGTATTTCAAAACCTAACAACACCACTGGAAAGTAACAGGAAAGCAAAACGCAATTGCGTTTACTTTGATGATATATTTTCTCCAGCTATTTAAAAACCAAACTTCTGAACCGATTTCGATAAAAATCTTATGGGACTAACCGGAACGTATATCCTTTCACCTGTTTTTTCAAATCGGTTCATAAATGACGGAGTTATGAGGTAACAAACAAAAAAAAAATGCAACTGAATTGAGATCCTCCTTCTTTTTTTGAAGTCGGTTAAAAACAAAACTGCCAATACCTACTCGAACGTGGTTGTCCACTGAAATATTGAGTGCACAGCCATTTTCACGAGTCAATAAGCATATTACCCACGATAAAGTCGCTTTTTATAATATTTCATCCGAGCGACGAAAACCCGTTCCACGAAAACTCTCTACAAAATTGTATTTATTCACGAAGTAAAAAGTTCACAATAACATTTCTTTTTGGAGAAACCATAAAAAGTAAGACTGAGTAGTGTTCTTAATTTATTTTGGACTGAATAAAGCTTTTCTTTTGTTACTGAAATCTAAAGAAAGTTTGGTAAGAAGTAAGCTAGCGTTAGGTAGAATATTATAAAAAAGGAGTACCTAAAATTTGTTTATGAGTGGGGAATTCTAAAGTTGACAAAATGAAACAAAAGATCATATCAAACATTGAAATACATTTTCGGTATTTTCAAAACAAAAAAGTAGCCAGTGTTTTTTTTTTTTTTTAAGGATGGGAAATCATCAAATGACTTCTTCCGCTCTGGAGCGGAAGGGCGTGTCAGACTCTTACTGACTAAAACCCATCCGTGTTCCTTCTAAAGCCCTTTGCGTTCCAGGGCCGCGGTGACTCTTTCGAACAAAATCCGCAACCCTGGCAGTGTTACCGCTATAATTATTACTATTTACTACCTTTTGCCCGCGACTTCGTACGCCCATATTCCGTTTTTTATTTCCGTTCTCGTATAGCCTAAGCCTTTCACATGAATGTGGCTATCCCATACAAAAAGTTAGTAGGTAGTAGTTAAAGTTAGTAGGTAGTAGTTAAAGTTAGTAGTAGTTCCAGAGATTAGCGCGTTCAAACAAACAAACAAATTCTTCAACTATATTATATTAGTATAGATTATTAATAGCTTTTGCCCGCGACTTCGTACGCGCATATCCCGTTTTCCATTCCATTTCCCGTAGGAATTTCCCGTTCCCGTATAGCCTTCCTCACAAATTTGGCTATCATATACAAAAATAACTTTCCAAATCATACTAGTAGTTTCAGAGATTAGCGCATACAAACAAACAAACTCTTCAGCTTTATTATATTATATAAGTAGGTTGTTGTTTGCATTTGCAATTCTTAAATGCAATCGATAACAAATAGGTATATTTTCTTTTTATGTTTAATTCATTAACACAGACATGGCGGGCAATCTCAAAAACGATTAGCCAAGTTCGTAGGAGATATTATACCTCCTGCACAAGAGTGTGCGCAAACACAGGTGCACTCTCTATTCCGCTGTTTGCTTCCATAGTACGATGGTACGGAAATTCTTCACAACAGGGCAGAGATAAGGCGTGGGACCAACTGCTTTACATGCTTTCCGAGGCACGGGGGTTTCACACCACCAACTTCCAAAGTCAGACTGACTGAGAATTTTCAAATGGAAAAACCCACTTAAACTTTTTTAACAACGACCTGGGAATTGATCTCAGGATCCCACGCTCGTCAGCCGCGCTTGCGACCATGCAAATAACAGTGCGGGTATCCTAACTAATAATATAAAAGTGAAAGTGAGTATATTTGTTTATTACGCTCTCACGCCTAAATTGCTGAACCGATTTTGATGAATTTTGTAAAAGAAACAGATGGGGTCTTCAAAGACGGTTATGGGCTACTTTTTTGCGGTAGTCTATTAACGCGAGCGAAGTGTCGGACACAATCCAGTAATGTAAAAATTTTAGATAAAGTACAAATCTAAGAAATATCAATGTCAATCTACAAAAACTTCAAAAGCTCCGTCTCAATTTTCCAAAACGTTTGAAATAAAGCACAAGTCTTCAAGAAACTCGTGTATTTCTTTTAACAAATAGTTACCTACGAGTGCTCCCATTTCAGTAATGTAACGTATTTAGCATCAGAACGTGAAGTAATGGGCCGAGCAAACAGTCTACACGGTAACTAAGTTTTATATAAGTGAGCAAAAAAATTACGGAGCTTAGGGTGGGAGCACATTTACTGTTGCACTTTACATGTGTTTTCATATTTTCTTCCGAGTGTATGACGTTGAAAATAGAAAAGCATTTTTTGCAACCAATAGATTTACCAATCCTAACACATAATCACATCACATCACACTAATATTATAAAGGCGAAAGATTGTGAGTGTGTGAGTATGTTTCGGCTGGACGGATTTAGATGAAATTTGGTATAGAGATTGTTTAAGTCCCGGGAAAGGACATAGGATAGTTTTTATCCCGGGAGTATCTTTCCTTGGGATAATTGTCGACATTAACGCGGGCGGAGTCGCGGGCGGTAGTATTATTATAAATGCGAAACTGAGTTTGTTTGTTTGTTGCCTCTTCACGTCTTAACGGCTGAACGAATTGGAATGAAACTTGGCACATGGGTAAATCATGTCCTTGAAGGACATCGAAATCTTTTTTTCCGGGAGTAGGTTCCCCAGTTTTAAATTCATACTAACAAGCGGGTAGAGCCGCGGGCGATAGCTAGTTGTTTGATACTATTTGGATGAAAATATAGGATATTATATTGCTCGCAGAGCGGTCAATTCTGAAGAAGCAACCACGAACCAGATAAATAAAGTATTATATTAGCATAAATAACTGCGTTTTTCGTTCTTTTTCTGGCTGTAGATGTGGGTTGAACTTGATATTTTGAATTTATCATTCATTCGGTATACATTGATTGGATTGGACGTGGGATCACAGAGTACTACTACATATAGTTGTGGAATCCAATGAATAGAAAAAGGAAATAGAGTTTTGTTACACATAGTGTGGGCAGAATCGTACAGTGAGTATTATAATCCCTCCAACGCAATGCTTGGAAAATTAAGAAATAGGTGATCTTTATAAGGAAATATTACTATCTATTTACAGCTTTTGAGTTTCAAAATTTGGTGAACTTTCACATTTTCGAAAAACACGCCATGAATGTCAATTTTTTTCTGCCAGGGTTGCAGAATTTGTTCGAAAGAGTCACCGCGGCCCTGGAACGCAAAGGTCTTTAGAAGGAACACGGATGGGTTTTAGTCAGTAAGAGTCTGACACGCCCTTCCGCTCCACCTAGAGCGGAAGAAGTGATTTGATGATTTCCCATCCTTTGTCACATTTTTTTACCAACTTCAAAAAAAGAAAGAGTTTCTGAATTCGGTTGTATTTTTTAATGTCTGTTAATGCTTTAAATACCTACTTTAAAGTTAACATGGCATCATGCCTGTATTGCCCGAAGGCAGAGGCTCCACATTTAGTCAGTTATTTTCAAGCTTCACGCAATAGAGAACGAACCAATTGCCATCAACCGGGACAATAATCCAGACTCTAGGTTATTACTTAGAAGAATCGACTCCCGCAGCTAATGATGATTTCACTATTACAGACAGCGACATTTTTGAAGAACTTTTGACCGGCTTGTTGTTATTCGATGAAGCTTTTAAAACCTGCTGTTATTAGCAACAGAAGCAACCATCACTATTTAATTGTTCTTAAGATTCTCAGGAAACACAGATTCCGGCAATTTCCACTCCGTCACAGCACGATAAACTAACATAACGATCTAATCCTCTGCAAATATTATTGCTCAAATTACAACCACTCTAGAAAATATGACGCTGTCAACTTGACATAACATTTGACATCTCTTGTCAAGTGGGCATGTGGTTGACAGATACACTCATAAGCACTTACATAGACATCACAATATGTCTCGTATCTCGCGACGTCGCGTGCGAACCACAAGTTGAAGTTTTGTTAAGAAAATTGATGTCAGGTTCCTTGTTAATTTTGATTTAGTTTCTGTTGGGAATGTCTGTAGCATCTCTTTAGGTCGATCGGAGTCTTAAATAAATTGGGAATAAGATATTTTACTGAAAATACGCGTGACGTCACATCGCTGATAAAAAATATACCATCATATTAAAGTTTTTTTTTTTTTTTTGTTTAAGTGAGATATTTTTTGGAAATCTATCTGACGGACTAATTAGATTTTTAAGTAGTGTTAGGTGTTAACGTACTTTTAACATACGCATACCTGCTGGATTGGGCCGACGGCCAATTTTTTTTTTTGTAATGTGTCAAAGTTATTTCAATGGTCAGGGAATTTCAGTACTCTGTCCTACACATTTTGTTAGGGAAAAATAAGAGATGTCTGGCAGCTCTGGAATCTTAGTCCATTAGAGACCTAAGCGTGATCTAAAGTCGGTAAGTCAAACTTCATATGTTTGACTGACCGACTTCTTCATAAATTCAAAAGTGCCTGTAAATGATTTTAGTTTGAGCTTGAACTAAAAAATTTCACGCCAGTTTTTTTTCTTTTCTATATGGCCCAACAATGTAGGAAAAATGCACCTAGACTCGCCCACATACTCTGCCTTTTAATTTACGGATTTTTCATTGAAAAAATTCGAGAGATTTGTATATCGAATTTCAGTGAACTTTCATTTAGACAGGAACAAAGCGTGAAATATATTTAGTCGTTGTTTTCAGCCAGTTGTTCCCAGTTGCAATTACATGTTTTCATGAAAACATATAATTTTATGATGAGTAAGCACTAAAGGCTCAATTTTGACATTGTAATATTATCACATCGTTATATTATCATGCATGTTATTTATTATGTCAATTTATTGTATTTCATTTAATTAAAGTTTGGTGTTTACTTTTTAATTTAATATTTTTGCTTTATGACGTTGATATTCGAACACAATGTATATTGTAACTAAATAAAATTGAATTGAAAAAAAAATTAACAGTTTTCATTTATTTTAGTAACACAAACTTTTGTTTTTAAATAACATTTAACAGTGTACACAATGCTTAGCAAATCCCATGGCAGTCATAAAAACAAAATGAATTACTTAAGTAAAGAAAAACAAACTGTTAATACATTCGGTAATTATTAACAATTGTATTCTAAGAGGCAGTAGGTACAGTCAAGGCCTCTATACCTTCGTCATTTTTATTTTTTTCCTCCCAAATCAGGAGACATAATCCCTTTTTTTAAATTAATTAGTTCCTTTATAGAGTTCCGTACCCAAAGGGTAAAACGGGACCCTATTACTAGAACTCCGCTGTCCGTCTGTCTGTCTGTCTGTCACCAAGCTTTATCTCATGAACCGTGATAGTTAGACAGTTGAAATTTTCACAGATGATGCTCCCATACTACAAACGTGTTTTTTTTGCCGTTTTTGTAGATAATGGTACTACTTCTTCTGGGTAATCTCGCTTCATTGTCGATTTTGTCACTGTCAGCTATGACCTAGACTAGAGTCAAGAGCGAACTCATCTCATATAAAAAAAAGGTACTGAACCCTTCATGCGCGAGTCCGACACGCACATGGCTGGTTTTTTTTACCTTTGGTAGGCACGCATTTGACCAATATCTCACCATGGTAAGCGATGATGTGGTGGAAGATAGAGCACAAGTAAAATTAGCATAATACTGCCACCAATTTCTATTTGCCATGCACCTTGAATCTTTTTAGTGGACTGGCCATTCCATGAAATGTAAAACAAAATTGCTTTGAGTAACTTGTCAATGGCATATTTTTATTTAGACCTCAGTGTCATTATGTGAAATTAACATTCTGAAAATGCGTCGATGACAATGGTTCTATCGTGAACGAAACAAACAAAAACAGCCATTTTATTCTGTCAACATTTTACCGTGTAAACTTAGGTGGAGTGAGCATGAAGTGAATTGTCATTCTATGTTGCTTGTACAGATTGACAGCTCACTTCATGATCACTTCAGCTTACTTCACGGTGGGATTTATACAGAATCGCACTGTTTATCTTAAGGTGACGAACTCATGTTTACCGTGACTGTACCTGATATTTATAAGCAAATGTGAGTGTCTGACGTAAATCTTTATGATAATGGTTCCATGTTAGAATAGGGTGCAAGAAAGTTTGCATGGGGCAGCGTGCATTAATTATGTAAAGCGAATTTTTCAAAATTTAGGCCTTCTTAGTGAGATTTGGTGAAATGTGGGGAGCCCATTTTCCCTTCACATAAGATTTTTATTGACTCTCGTTGTCAATGCCCGGATTTGATTTAGTTTAATTATCCGTATTATTATGTTTATTATTTAAATTAAAAGGTGAAACCAGATTTTACTGAAGACCTCCCCTCCATATTGAGCGCACTTCATTAATGAATCCATAACTACATGTGGCATAAATCCTTGGAAGTTGTTCTTGCTACCATCCTGCTGGTTGACCAGTCTCTACTCACAAAGCATGAGCATACCTCATCTGTAATGGGTTTGCTTGTAACTTTTACCCACAAAAACTAAAACAATTTATATTTTGTTTATTCACTAGCTGCCGCCCGCGGCTCCGCCCGCGTGAATGTCAAATACTATGCCAAAGGAACATACTCCCGGGATAAAAAGTATTCTATGTATTATTCTAGACTATAATCTACCTATGTGTCAAATTTCATTAAAATCTATTGAGTACTTGTTGCGTCAAAGTGTAACAAACTTACATCCATATTAAAAAAAAACTTTCACATTTATAATATAAGCAGATATAGTATAGTATAGATTCAACCACAGTAAAGCCCCAATCCATTTCCTGCCTCTGAATTATTACTTTAAATCCAACATAAAGTTAAACACGCCTAAAACCACAACATTATCACACTATTAATATAATAATTCATAATAGAGGACCATAAACCGTGATACGGTCTAAATTAGCGGATAAAGTTTATACGCAATTAAGTGGCTCATATAAGGGCCACGGGTGGGCCATACCTTAGACATTATGCCTGTGATCTTTTGCCGTAAAGTGGGCCTTATTAAGGAGGCCACGACACTCACGATTAAGGCGATAAAACCCATTTTTGTGGCGTTATTTGGCACCCGTGCAGCGATGATAAGGGTTCATTTTGTGCGTTATATTTTTCCGCAGGTTACTTCACTAATCTTTGGGTAGGATGTACAAAGTGGTGGAAGATAAGTGGTGGCGCCGGCCGATGTCCGAAAATATTTGACGAGAATTTTCGTGATATACCCTATATTTTCTTACTTTGTGTACCTACTCATCAGAAGGCTAAAGTCACCCAAAGAGCAATGGAGAGGACAATGCTCGGAGTTTCCTTGCGTGATCGAATTAGGAATGACGATATCCGCAAGAGAACCATGGTTATTGACACAGCCCGAAGGATCGCCAAACTGAAGTGGCAGCGGGCAGGGCACATCATATTGCTCGCCGAACGATGGTCGACGGTGCCAAAAAGTTCTGGAGTAGCCGAAAAGTTCATTTTAAAGCTTAATATTTCGCAAACGGATCCTTGGATAGAAAAATGGTTTTAGCAATCAATATTTTTAAATACGATAAAAAACATCGCCACTTTGCATGTAGGAGGGCTAAAAATATTTTCTATAACTTTGTCGGCGTGATCAATATGAATACCCACATCAAATTTCAACTTTCGAGCGTTAAGCGTCCCTAAGCTAAACCGTGGACGGACAGACAGACGGACATGGCAGAACTCTACGGGTTCCTTGTTGACTATGGAAACCTAAAAACAACATAAGTTAAAGTTCTGTAACTTTAGATACTTTTTAATTTAATAGCTAAAAGTAGACAATGTTTTAGTGGCCAGTCACTGAGTCCTAATCTCATGTTGGTAACAATAAAGACATACCTAATGGATTCAAGGAAATTGTTTTGGCATTTAAATGGTAAACGCTTTTGTAATTTACGTATCTCTCGTTATGTCTATCACTCCTTGTGTAGACGATTAAACTTAATTGAATTTCTAGATAAATGGTTCTGAGAATAAAACAAATTGTTTATAAAGTAATTGCCTAAAAAACATGCTTTTTTGAAGGTCGCAAGGTTTCAAGAAGCGCGGGCCTGCGGACGGCGAGCGTTGGGTGCCTCGCTGTCCGGTCACAACCAGGCCCGGGTCGACAGAGCGTTTATTCCACGCGCGCCTCAAAGAGATATCAGAAAAGTAGTTGGGGCACGCTGGGGCCAGTGCCTGTCAGGGTTACGGTTTTTGTTCGAAAGAGTCACCGCGGCTCTGGAACGCAAAAGGCATTTATAGGAACACGGATAGGTTTTTAGTCAGTAAGAGTCTGACACTCCTTTCCGCTCCAGGAGTAATTTGATGATTTCCCTTCTATAAACACGCAGAGCATAGGCTTTTATGGGAAAATTATTATTATTATTGTAAAAAAAGGTCCCAAGAAATGAAGAAAGAACCTTTTCGAACTACAAATGCCAAGGTCTTTTGTTACCTACGGTACATCGTAAGCCCAAAGACTGATAGATTATATTATTTAACAGGTACACCACTAAATACACAATGTAGTGGTACAAATATAATAAATCCATGAAGAAAAGTAAAATGCCAACATTTTTATTGTTTCTCAACAAAGAAGTTTTATTGAAGGCTAGGAAGGAAAATCAATGCGCGTTCTTAGTGAAGTCTTACGAAAACCATCAATAAATCACGTGTATTTGAGTGTTACGTCGAACGAACGAAGGAACGTATTCAGGTTGGTATACAAAAAATGTTACATTTTAATCGACTTCAAAAAAAAAGGTGGAGGTTCTCAATTTGGTTGTACTTTTTTATGTTTCTTACCTCATAACTCCGTCATTTATGATACGATTTGAAAAAGTCTTTTTCATGTGAAAGGATATACTTTCAGATTGGTCTCAAAGAAATTTCATCAAAATCGGTTTAGTAGTTTAGTTTTTAAATCATTATAGCTGGAAAGAATATATAATATAACCCAACTCTCGGATTCCATAAACCTAAGATCCCTCAGCTCAACCGAAACTTACAAGTATTTGGGTATGTCGGAAGCGTTGGGCATCAATGCTGCTGACGTGAAACAATCGTTGAAGGAGCGCTTCTTTGGCCGCCTGAATAAAGTACTCAACAGTCTTTTATCAGGCGGAAACAAGGTGCGCGCCTTTAACGGTTGGGTCATGCCGGTATTGATGTACTCTTTCGGCATACTCAAATGGACTCAGACGGAACTTGACGCCCTGGATAGGAGGGTACGCTCACTGCTTACCGCAAATCGGATGCATCACCCACGGTCATCGGTGATGAGGCTGTATATCCCGCGGAAGTGCGGGGGTCGTGGCTTCCTCAATGCTAAGACCCTGCACAACCGCGAGATATGCAGCCTTAGGGAGTTCTTCCTAGAGGCCGACGTGGGTATGCATCGGGATGTGGTAGCAGTGGACAAAGGCCTTACTGCGCTCTCCTTGGCTAACGAGAACTGGCGCAAACCTGTGGTATTAGATACTAATGACCGCAGGGAGGTATGGCAGAGCAAGGAGCTTCACGGACGCTTTTACCGGGTCCTACATGGACCTGATGTAGACTTTTTAGCGTCCGTAGCCTGGCTGCGTTTTGGTGACCTCTTCGGGGAAACCGAAGGTTTTGTCTGTGCGATTATGGACGAAGTTATGATGACGAACAACTACCGGAAATACATTGTGAAGGACGGTACGGTTGACATATGTCGGGCATGTCACCGGCCCGGAGAATCCATCCGCCACATTATTTCCGGTTGTTCTAGTCTGGCTAACGGAGACTATTTGCACAGACACAACCTTGTAGCCAGGATTATCCACCAGCAACTTGCTCTTAAATACAATCTTGTGGAATCGGAAGTACCGTACTATAGGGTGTGCCCGACCCAGTTCTCGAAAATGGCAACTGCACGTTGTATTGGGATCGGTCTATCATCACTGACAGGACTATTGTTGCCAATAAGCCTGACATAGTGGTGATAGATCGACTAGAGCGTCGCGCAATGATTGTTGATATAGCAGTCCCTCATGACGAGAACCTCGTGAAGACTGAGAAAGATAAACAAACGAAGTATCTTGACTTGGCTCGCGAGGTTGTCGACATGTGGGATGTGAACACAGCAGTCATTGTACCGATAGTCGTGACGGCCAATGGCATAATTGCCAAGAGCCTCGACCAACATCTAAAGAGGCTCTCGTTGGGCAGCTGGATCAAGGGCTTGATCCAGAAAGCCGGTACCTTGGACCCTGTTCCCGATACCGGTGGGCTACTATTTTTTATATTTTTAAATGTTTTTTTTTAATTATACAGAAATATTTAAAAAATTAACTAATATGTAATATACAATAAATAAATGGTATAATAATAATATCTTGTGACAACTCACACACGGTCATCCGATCCCAAACTAGGCAGAGCCTGTGCTATGGCAACCAGACAACTGATACACATACTTATATATTTCTAAATACATACATGTTATAGAAAAATGACACCCAGACACAGAAAAAATGGTCATGCTCATCACACAAAGATTTGTCCTGGGTGGGAATCGAACCCACGACCTCCGGTTTAGCAGTCATGGTCACTAACCACTCGACCAACAGGCCAGTCAAAATATGTCAACCAAGTAAATGAAATTGCGTATTTTGCTTTACTGTGACTTTCCAGTGGTGTTGTTAGTTGTGGGTACCACAAAAAGAAAAAAATTAAAACATAAACTTGTTACAAAAAATGCAACCGACTTCCAAAAAACACTACAAAGTATAAAACAACCTTTATTTCGGAAGTCGGCGTTAAAAAACGAATAAACAACCAAAAACACCGACTTCAGAAATGAAGGTTATTTTATACATTATACCTAATGTTTTTTATACTTTGTAAAAAAAATAGTTTAAATGTGGCATACGTGTATGATAACACCTTTTTGTTACCACACTGAACATGAACTGGCTGTAGGTAAACCAGCAGTGTGATTCTGTAAACATCTCATCGTGAAAACTGAGGAACAAGAAGTGAACTGTCATTTCATCTTGATTGGATGGATTGACAGATCAATTCAAGCCCCCACGACTCCACATAAGAATTCACAATGTGTGCAGAATAGACCGGCAGTATGAATAAGGTTTAAAGTCTCTGCGACTGATGGGTGATAGAGATGATTGCAAAAGGTAACTAGTTTAAAAATTTAACATTTAATAGTTCAAAATTTTTGCAGCTAGTGTCGTCGGCACTGTTGGTCAAATTCCTTCTTGTAAACCGTATACTCTACACTACTCTACAGGAATATCTTGCTAGCAGTCTTATGTACTGCGGAATTTGTTCGAAAGAGTCACCTGGAACGCAGAGAGCTTTAGAAGGAACAGGAATGGGTTTTAGTCAGTAAGAGTCTGACATGCCCTTCCGCTCCACCCAGAGTGGAAGAAGTCATTTGATGATTTCCCATCCATAAAAAAAAAGAATACGTACTTACATATCTATCCCGCTACCGATAAGTACCGGTTGTGAAGTAATGATTTCCCATCCTTAATAAAAAAAAGCTTTCTTAATACTACTAAGATACGTATTTGTAGAGAAGAGTTTGGTAGATGAACGAACGGATACAATAAACTTGATTTGAAACTATTCTTTGATAGTTCAGAAAAGAATGAGGAGCTTGTGTTCAATAATTCAGTATATAATAATTCAATAGTTCAGTCGCGACGCGCGCGCTTGCCGATCGGTAGTGTCGTGTCCTTGAAAATGGCTTCTAACGT
>NDFZ01004143.1:38815-56278 GCA_002192655.3 Mamestra configurata
CAGTGAAGATCACAACATTTTCGTCCCAATTAAAATTTAAATATTCCTGGGCAAAACGGACCCTTTCTTCGCGATGAGCAGGTGTCAATGCAATTTTCTGTGCCGGTTTATAATTCCTTATCCCAGCAGCGTGTAAATGCCTTCTCACTGTTTCCACTGAAATATTGTGGTTTAATGCGGTTACACGAATGGGTAAAAAAGGATTGTCAACATGGCTTGAAACAATGGCCCGGTGGCGTTCGAATTCGAGACTATACTTGAAAGCTTTTTCTCCTGGACGAATCCGCTGAATATTTCCATTGTATCCATAACGTCTTAGCCATAGTCTGACCGTATTGCACTAAAACAAAAAAAAAAGAACATTTTTGGAACCGTAGGTACCTATACTTAACTTGTAAGGAGTGAATGTAATGGTAAAATAGCCAACTACGCGTTCATTAATCACAATCAATAAAATAAAATAGGTACCTATAAAAAGCACTTACTGCTATATTAAGTAGACGACCAATCTCTCTAATTCCAACATTCTGCTCATGTAAAATTATGATTTTATGTTTGGTATAGTCATTAAGTTGCGACATGGTGGACTGTGATTTCGAACCCACATGTGGTTCGTCGTCAATCCAGCATCAAATCTCTAAGCCACAAGAACTTGTTAGGAACACGCGAAATTAAAGATTGGGTTGTAATTATGTAGTGTGACTTAAAAGCTTTTCAACTTTAATGTCAACGAGATAATGATTAAAATAGCTTAACAAAATGATATAAATAATGCCGGTGGCTCCGACAATGTTGGGTGGGTTTACCTTAACGTTACGTGTTAAATATCAAATTTGCGTGTCTGTATTGTTATTGTATTTGTTGAAGTTCACGAGCACTTGCTTGATAAGCTCATACAAATTGAATACCTTAATGTTACAGGCAAAGGGTCCAAATTCGTTTGTTTTTAGGGTGGGTCAGATAATCTTGACAAGCGACTGTACCTTAGTAGTGCATTACTTTCCATACTAAATCTCTTTTTCTACTCTAAAAAACAAATGTGAACATTGTGACACGAGAATTTTATATAGGTATAAGATTACATAAGTAATTATTTTATACTTACTTACGTTACTAGCAACATATTGTCACTACAGTAAATTAGGTTTTATAATACACTTAGGTACTGCTTGCAGCAACAGTAAATTAGTAGAAAAGAAATCAATACAAAATACCTATCGCTTACAATACTTACCTACAGAAAAATAATTATTCGAGTACTACCGACCTACGTCATTAACGAAGGTATCACAGGACATGGGTAACGATTGGTTATTGTTTTCATATAAACCTAGGTACACAGTTTGTATAAAAATAATAGATATTTAACTGTTTTTTACTACACCCACATCCATAACTTTATGTGCACGAGTGTACGTCTACTTAACAGTTGAAAATATACTGAAAATTCGACTATTAGCTCACTTGCGAGTAAATAAAGTTTTAAATAAAAGACAATTTTTCAAAAGGGTGTTGGCACTTCAGACGCCATATATACGTTGTGAGCTGATGTTATAGGCAAAATAAATAATAAAATGAGAGTTTCAGGGATTTTCTTAGATTTAAGTTCCGCATTTGACACAATTGACCATGAATGACTGCTGACTAAAATGAGACATTACGGAATAAGAGGAAATACTTTGCGACTATTCTCTTCCTACTTAAAAAATAGGCGGCTGTACCTACGTTGAAATTCACAAAACTCAGAATAATTATAAGACAATGTATAAATCTAAAATTGTAAGCATATCAACGGGTGTACCACAGGGATCTATTCTAGGACCTATTTTATTTTTATTATTTATTAATGACTTGATTTATTATCTAAATGCAATTTTACCGGACATTGAATTAGTAATATTCCCGGATGACACAAATGCCATAGTAGCAGCTAATGACATGATAGAGTTGACAGAAAAGATAAATGCTACGTTGCAAGCATTTTATGTGTGGTTCACGGCAAATAAGTTATTTATTAATAGTAAAAAGACTCAAATAATGTTATTTTAGTTGTTTATGTTAGTTTAAATGTTGCCTTAAATGAAGTCGAAATTGAAACAGTTGCCGAAGTAACATTTTAGGTATAAATATTGACCAACTGTTAAACTGGAAACCAGAGTTAAAAGCGATTGATGCATCGGTATCGTCTGCATGTTACGCTCTGAGAGCCCTGAGAAATGAAATAAGCATAGAACAGCTAAAAATTGTATATTTGGCGCTAGTAGAGTCTAAAATTAGATATAGTATACTTTTTGGGGAAATAGCTATGAATATAATAGCAGAAGAGCTTTTGTAATACAGAAACGTGCAATTCGTACCATGGTTCGCATCTCCCAAAGGGAAAGTTGCCGACAACATTTTATAAATTTAGGCATACTCACAGTACCAGGTCTTTATGTACTGGTACTTTTAAGTAATTTGGCCAAAAACATACAAGATTTTGAGACAGTAGAAGAAAGGCACCCGCCTNACTGATACTTTTAAGTAATTTGGCCAAAAACATACAAGATTTTGAGACAGTAGAAGAAAGGCACCCGCCTTCCCTTATCTAGACTGGACTTGAAGTCCAAAAATGTTGCTAACTAGAACCTAAGAATTGTTAAACATAGTCCACGATACCAGTCCGTAAAATTATTCAACAGATTGCCTTTAGAAATAAAAAGTGTTGTCTACAACAGCGCTTTCAAAATAAAACTAAAAGAATTCCTATTGAATAAGTGTCTATATGCTGTAGAAGAACTAATTTTATTGAATATTTTATTGTTTTTGTTTTAAAATTTAAAGAGTTGACCATATTGTTTTATGTAATTGTCGAAATGCTATTTAAAAAAAAGTAAAAATATTTGTAATTGTTGATTTAATTTATAAAATTCAAATGTCACTATTATATTGTAAATACTGTATTGTGTATTTTTATGTGTAAATTCAGATACAAAATTACTTGTTTATGAATAAAATGACTATGACTATGAATACCATTGACAACTTAATTTGGTCGGGTTTTGTATGGAAAGTAATGAAAGCTAATTTCATCACGGAGTTTTTAATCAGGAAATCTTGAAATGAAAATTTAAACCGTGACTAACGCCACCCCACCAATGGCATGGTATATCTCGTGAACTACTGGAGTACATATTTTATCTTGCAGGGTACTAATTTTCTATGTAGGTTTGAGGAAAGCGACAAGCTCCTTAAACTTGGAATCAACATTGAAAGTCGTGGTCCTGCTGAACGAGAGCGCGAAAGTAATCATCGTTGATTTCTCGGTAAATATAAATGTTTCAGTTCAGATTTTTGTACGAAATGAATCACATGTAACCCTTACATGTGATTGTATACTTAGAATACCTGTAGCATGCCCCCTTTTTGGCGCTCATGGTCCTGTTGAACGGAGCGTGACTACCGTCGGACCGCCTTCAGTCGATTTTCTCGAAAACTACTAAGGTACCAATTATGTTGTTCGAGTACTAATTAGTACCAATTGAGTACTAATTATTAACGAAATATGGAAGCGATTGACGTTGGTGGTCACGGCGGTAGTCACGGACGTCAATCAATGAAATTGTTTAGTTGAGGTTTAAGCTAAATAACACGCATTGATTTTACGTTATAATTAGTTTATTTTAATTTACGGGACAATGAGTTATCATGGCCATTGATGTTGAAGCTATACTTCAGCGAGCACTAAGTCTGCGGAGACTATGCAAATAAACTAATCACGAGTAATAAATTAAACAAACGTTATTATCACATAATTGTTGCTATTTATGAAATGATACAATCTAGAGTTCGCGTTACACTTGATTACGTCAGCAGTCTAGTACTTGGGCGCGGGAGACTCCTCCTTGCTGTAGTCTCTGATGGGCGAGTAGAACTGAAACAATAAATACACGTCTGTAGCTATAGATGATATACATTGTCAATATTATGCTTCATTAGCTCTAGAATGTTATTATTAAATAAATAAATCCTTGTTCAGAAGCATTGCTTGTTTATGAGCTATCATACATAATGTATTATGTAAGATTTTCCTTGTACAAGTTATAGTTGAGTTGGCAAAGGTCCTAAAAATTGCTAGTGTCGGTTTATATTAAATAGATTTTTAAATTAAATCTATACATATAATAAATCTGTAGAAATATAGTTTTTGTACATTGAAAATATTTTGAAAATAGTCAGGGTGTTAAAGGATAACCAACAGAACCCATTTCCAGCAAATTGGATTTTGTCTGTTTCGATGTGCACGCATCACGTCAAACGTACGAAACCAATGTAGATAACTTTTATACAAATTGTGCGTAAGTTGACGTATTATTAAGTTTTTGTTTCATCGCAATCGGTTTACTTACTCTATCAAAAGATTTACGAATGTAACTATAGTGTTCAAGAAGTAAAATATCACGACACACGCAACTCAACTCACATACTCGCTACGCCATCTAAAGACTAAATATAGAACTACTGTTGACAGTCGAACTTCATGTTCGATAGATGACGTTGTGCATATGACGTTGTGCATTTGACGTCATTTTCTGAATGGCGGTGTTAAGATTCCAAACAGATTTAAGTTAGGGGGTGTCTAAAGTTTCTAATTGATGGTTTGATCGGTTCTATCGGTCAAAATTAGTAGAAAAAGTTGTTTTGTTTGGGTCAATATTGGTGTNTTGACGTCATTTTCTGAATGGCGGTGTTAAGATTCCAAACAGATTTAAGTTAGGGGGTGTCTAAAGTTTCTAATTGATTGTTTGATCGGTTCTATCGGTCAAAATTAGTAGAAAAAGTTGTTTTGTTTGGGTCAATATTGGTGTTTCGGTCTTTGGTCTGAAGTACGAAATAAAGATTTTACTTGCATTTGGATCAAGTAGGTTTTATTTATTTCGTAGTTTGAATAGTGTCATTCGTTCCAAAGTTTGCCTTTGGTATGAAATGCGAAGGACAGATTCATGGGGAAGGCTACACAGGAACGGGAAAAAACGGAATGTGCGCGTACGAAGTCGCGGGCGAAAGCTAGTAACTAATAATTGTATAGTAGTACCTTTTTATAACTTGCGAGCTAGCCCCACTTGCGAGCTTTTGAAAGTTACTTTGTACTATGTTCACAACTGCCTATTTGGAACGCTCTGAACCATTTGTGCACCCAGGTAGGCTTTTGCAAACACAACTTGGCAAAATGGGGTTTCATAGACCCGTTGAATAATCAATGTGAGTGTGGTGCCCCTGTTCAGGCCATGAGCCACATGTTAGAGTGCCCCATGTGCCCATAAACCTGTACTGTGCGAGGATTTAATGAATGCCACCGATGCTGCAATTAACATTGCCACCTACTGGGGGGTCTGGGGGCGGGTCCCAACAATCTAAGCAGTGGACCATCGACTTGTAGAGAAGAAGACGACAACTGCCGTGAATAACCATAGTTATCTACAATCAAAACTGTTATTAAGGTAGTGTCACAAGCTGTAAGTCATGGGAAGCTGAATGGCCTGCCACATACCTTGTACTGCTTGGCCCTGTACTCCTCCCAGGGCTCGGGGTTGGTCTTCTTGTTCCACGAGACATCAGGGTTGCGGGTGGCCAGCCTGCCCAGGTAGAACACAGCACCGGCGCAGCCGATACCCACGCACACGTACAGCGGGATCAACTACACATTAACATTGCAATATTCATTGTTTATTTTTGTATGTATAATACTTGGCAATATTCTCTAACGGCTTACATTATATGCAATATATTTACATAAATATTACAGCTTTAAGAATACAATTTAAAAATAAACTTGACATGCTCACTGTCAGAGATATTAGTTTCTTTAAAAAACATCTTTACGATTCTGAGGGCCAAGCGTCTTCGCCTCGGGTGACCGCAAATTTTTTGTAACTACGTACTTACTCAGTATAGTAGTGGTCCCCCGACACGATGACGGGCGCTTATATTAAAAGGCCTATATTAAACTTAATTTTACTTTTTAAATATTTTTGTCAGGGTTTTTTTTTTAATTTAATTTAATATCATGCTTTATGAACTTAATTTAAGTACCTATAATGTACTAGAAGCTAAAAAAAAAATCGTTAGGGACTAGGTACCAGTCATCACTACACTTTCCTCATCAATCTAGGGCAATGATCAGACAAATAATATTAGTACAGACATACATTAAATCAAACATACATACCTACATACAAATCTTTTTATTTTCATTTCGTTAATTAATATTCCTCATTCCCATTCAGATTTAGTGAATATTATTCTACTAGTCAAGCCCTTTCATTTAATACCCATATTGAGGTAGTTGTGAAAAAAATATAAGTAATTCGCCATTTTGTGGTGGCGGCCATCTTGGATTTGAAATTTGTCAAAGTGTATAGTTTTTTACTAGTCAAGGCTTTTCATTTGATATCCATATTTAGGGAGTTGTGAAAAAATAAGTAATCCGCCATTTTGTGGCGGCGGCCATCTTGGACCGATTTTCATCAAACATAGCAAGTACACTCCCGAAGGTCCCGACTGATTCATCTTTCAAAAAAAAAAAAAAACAAAATCGATTCATCCGTTCGAGAGCTACGATGCCACAGAAACAGCCACGTCAAACTACCACCCCGTAGTTTTTGCGTCGGGGGTTAAAAAAAAAATGCATTACTGCATATACACGCTGATTTTTTAATGGTTGTTTTCAATCAGTAGTACTATCGAAACAAAGTTAAACTTAAAAAATAAAAACGTTTTTGTTTTCAAATAATTAAAAAAATCATGACCTCGAAAGCGTGAGAATTACTAGTCGTGTCATAGATACTACTCAACATACGCACGCGCCGCCTTGCGCTCTTTTCACTTAGTCGGCAGCGCGGCGGCGAGCCGATAAAGTAAAAAGCGATTCATAAATGTTCAATTGTTGAGGTCCCTACTATGACGTGCTAATGCCATCCAATTCCGACGATGTAAAAGGGATAGCGCTATTCGCTATGTATAGCTCCGTCTCTCTCTTGGGGCGGAATCTCGATCGTTTTAAGAATGCCATCCAATTATCCATTGTCATTGTTTTGTCATTGTCATCCATTTATTTTTTCTACTATGACTAGTAGGTTGGCACGTCCCAGTTACCAATTAATCGTCAAAGTCAAAGCATTTATTTCAAATAAACTTTTCAAGTGTCAAAATCAGTCAGTCAAAAACATGAAGCTATTTGCATGTTCTAAACCGAAGAAAGCAAATTCTTAGGTTTAACATTAGATAGGTATTGCAGTTGGAAAGCACACACAACTCGAGTATACTCTAATTTAAATAATTTTGTTTATGCTCTAAAAAAACGTCAAGTGTTAAAACTGCTATGGCTGCGTATCTAGGATACGTCAGGTCTATTCTCAGATACTGTCTTTTAATATCCCCATATTCTTACCAAGCCAAAGAGGTTTTTATAGCACAAAAAAATGTGTCAGAGCCATCTGTAGAGGCAAACCGCTTGAATTGTGTAGACCTTTTTTTAAGAAATTAGGATTCCTGACTTACTGGTTGGTATATATAAGAAGTAGGATTATTTGTGAATAAGCTATTCCAAAGTAATTCCTAAAAGAAGTCTGTCAAAATCTACAATCAAATACCAAAACAAATAAGAGAGCTATGGTTAAATTTTTTCAAAAATGAACTGAAGAAGTGGCTCTACAACAAAGTGTTCTAAACACTAAGCGAATTCTTAAACTATTAGCAATGTCGAAATATCTAGATGATCATAGGTCCTACAATAGGTAAATTATATCGCTAGTGAGATATTTAACTTGAAAATGTTGCTTTTTACTAAGGCAAGATGTCAGATGTTACACACCCTATGCAACTTCTGTAAGACTTTTTTTTTTAATGTTTTTCTTTTATTTTAGCCATGCATAATCTCAGAAAAAACTGAAATGTTATATAGTTTTAAAATTACCTCTGTACCTAGTTATTAGTTGTTGTAATCTAATATTTTTTTTGCATGCTGAAAATGAGTAGGTAAGCAAAACGTGGAATGATTTTAACTTAAGAGCAATAAGTACCATATTTTATGCAAAAAATAAATATTATATTCTATTCTAAGATCTCTATGGAGAAGAATGTGCAAGTTCAAGGACACTCTTTTAAACCATTAGTTACATCAATTACTTTGGAATAATAAATATTTTTTTTCTTTTGATACCACCATAGTTGCATATTTAAAGTCTTTATTACTATTTATCTTATATTATTATTTAAGTAGTGTGTATTAGTATGATATTAATTTTAGTCATATTTATGTAAAGTATGTTATATTTAAAGTTTGTTGTCTTTTTTTATGTTAGCATAACTTTTACACACAATTTCTACATCTCTTTTATTCGACTCTCCTTTCGCAGGTATGCTGAAAGAGATTTCTTTAGAAATAAGCATCACCTTTGTACCTATTTTTCTGTTCCCTTCTTCTTATCTATTTGTTAAATGTGTGTACATAAACTGTTAAATAAATAATTTTAATTTAGCAATTATTAACTTCTTGGGAATTCCCAAGCTGCTCTGGGTCCTAGTATATCTTGTTGTAGAAATTACCTTACACTCGGGAATATAGAAATGATGTGCAAACTGAACACCTTGCCAGTATTGATGCATGTATAAGATAAAGAAATAGGACAACCAATGCACACTACCACGGTACCACCAGTCTTCATTCAATACTAGATATCACTATGTATCTCAATTACCTACTTCAAATTCGTTGACTTTGCATACTAGAGACTAAAACTAAAAGGGGACGATTATTCTGAAAAATATTTTCATTTTTGTAACTAGGAATAGATTTACAAATGGCAGCATGATGAGACGAGATACCTACTTTTTAAAATACTACATGAGTGATCAAAAACACCTTCGTACCTCTTTTCATTTACAGGTAATTCAAGCCATAACAATTAAACGTTGTAACAAAAATATACAATATTTAGAGGTTAATTATGTAAGAAGTGTACACCTGAGACGTAGTGAGCGTTGATCAACAAATACGAATAATAAGTGCTACTTACAGCTTTGTGCTTTTTCAAGCTTTCAAGTGATAAACCTTGCATTTTGCTGGCTTTTGGAATATTCAGAAAATCACAACTATTTGCCTAGGAGGCAGAATACAATCGATTTGGGTGCAGTGCAGCCTTCGTCGATTGCTGAAAAAATCTGACAGACAGATTGGCTCACAGCAATTTAAATGTTACCATCCAAAAATATATAAAATATTATATTTTGGGGATATCACATTCGTGATGGGTGGTTCATATTAGTTGCACCATATTTAGCGCAATAAAATTAAAGCTATAATAGAAGGGAACACAACATGTCAAACCCACATGTATAAATCACCAATTATTGTTGACTACTTTCAACAATCAACGCAACTTATTTCTTATGGAATTAGTTTGCACCATTGCAGATTGCAGTGCTGGTAGTAAACTTCTGCAAGTGTCATTGCTTTGCTTGAATGTCAATGCAAAGAGGGAACTTTGTGCTGCCACCTTTTCCCGTGATTGGTTTTATTTCTTAAGTGGCAATACCGTCAATGGTTGTCAAAAATAAAAAAAAATGCACTAAACCTTTGACAACTGCATCAAAAGAATATAATGTATTGATATAACCTAATTTTAATGACTCGGTGCTATTCTTGTGGAGACAATACTTCTTATAATCGAAAGGGAAAAGAACACTTTCAAAATGAGCTTTTTATTGTAAGTGGAGTAGGTCTAGTTATGGAAGTCATTTGTGTATCTATTTATAACTAAATGTCTTCCGTTCTGAGGCGCTGACGTCTTGTTTACGTCTGTAGTAAAATTATGTGGTTTATTATTTAGATGGTTTCAGTAATAAAGAGTCGTGTCGCTTCTCCATAAAGCCTCGCAGTTAGCAGTACCCCCGGCTATAACTACCGCTATGCTGTTTGGTCGTAGTCTCTTACTCTGTGCAGTGTATCCGTCAGCAATGCGACCTCCTGACTGAAGTTACTTGAATAAAGACTTAATTTAGCTACGGTGGGTCATTGGAAAGTTTGAGTAACATAATAACATTGTGTTACAGTGGGAGTCGTTCAAACAAGACATTCAAGCCGAAGAAGAACATCCCCGAGGGCACGCACCAGTACGACCTGATGCGGCACGCGGCGGCCACGCTGGGCTCCGGCAACTTGCGCCTCGCCGTAATGCTGCCTGAGGGCGAGGACCTCAACGAGTGGGTTGCCGTCAACAGTGAGCATCCACCATTCATTACTAGCAGCTAGCTGCCCTTACACTATGCCAAATTATAACCAGTACTTTTGGTGTCACAGATGTATTCAGAAGAAGGCAAGTTAGCTCTTTACACATTACACTTTACATTTCTAACTAGAAAAGTAACTCTTGTTTATTTTGAATAAAATGTGAAATCTTGTTGTTGTCCTACTAAATTTCATGAGAGACCACAGCTGTCTGCAATTAGTCTGAACTTACATACTTTTAAAAATCAGTTCTTTTCTAGTCCTCACCAAATTGACAATGAGCACTCATCCACCAGGTACTTATTGGTGAATTATTGAATCTGTATAAATTATTAATTTCTGAGAAAGAACAAAGACAAACATAAGTAAAACCCTATCCTCCAATCCTAAACATCATTCTCTTCTTGTAACAAGTGACTTCTGGCATGGCTACCACCTTGGCTACCAACATGGCTACCAACCCCTCATGCATTATCGTTACCATGTTTCTGAATTCATTGACAATTTTGTTTTCGTCATCTACTCAAAATTGCAAACAGTGAAGGCAATTTTTTTTTCTTAGATGTAGTGTAGGTAGGCTTTCTGAGACCATACATATACAACATGGTGTTGAGGGGTGTGGTGCGTCACTAGTCAGGTACATGCCGTTGACGGCAGTCAGCATTAGCATCGCTCCACGAGGCCATTGTTTCACTCGGCAGCAAGTGGCAACATATACGGCTCGCGCTTGTCACTCGAAGCTGGCGTGGCGGGCGCGTGACTCACAGATAACAGCCTCGAGCTCACTTCCTCTTTTTGTTCCCTTTTACAGCAAACCATGAGCTGTACAAGGAAAAAACTCTTAGAAATTCAAATTGCTTATGATTTTTCCTATACAATAATATTGTACACTAATATGAATATTTATTTCACTTCGCTCGCGAAGTCGTCCGCGTCGATTGAGACGTTGCTATATTATAAATGAACCTTTAGATTGTCCATACCAATTCTTGTGTCAATTGAAGCCAGCAGTAAAATCACCCTTCAATACTTGATCACCCACTTTCGGGTTGATTTTCTAAAAGCTGTAATATAAAAACCGGCCAAGCGCGATTCGGACTCGCGCACGAAGGGTTCCGTACCATTATCTACAAAAACGGCAAAAAAATCACGTTTAAAAAATCAGGGGCGCTCCCATGCAATGGGAAAATATTTATAAATATTTAAATTTTTATTTTTATTTAATTATTTATTTTTAAAGTGAATAGATAATTAAATATTCTGTAAATATTTCGAGCGTATACCGTGCCGTTATCAATATCGAGCAAAAAAAATCACGTTTGTTGTGTGGGAGCCCCCTTACATATTTATATTGTATTCTGTTTTTTAGTATTTGTTGTTATAGCGGCAACAGAAATAGATCATCTGTGAAAATTTCAACTGTCTAACTATCACGGTTCATGAGATACAGCCTGGTGACGGACGGACAGCGGAGTCTTAGTAATAGGGTCCCGTTTTACTCTTTGGGAACGGAACCCTAAAAACAAAAATAAGATTATGACTGCCGAGTTTCAACTTATTCGGACTAAGTGTTAAGATTCTTTCATGAAAACTATATGAATGGAATATAAAAATGTCAAATAAGACAAGATATAACAGTGTTACTAACGAAACAAACCAAAAGATAAATAATTTCGTAAGACGCTTCCAGAGCCCAGACCTCGAAAGATAGAACTTTGAATTTGGGGCGGCAGTTGTAGTTTAATACTTTATTGCGTAAGTACGTACTAAGAAAGGATTTTGCGAAAATCGACCTCCTTCTGAGGGTAGAAACGGGAGAAGGAAATTCTGAATACAAGTGGGCGACGTGCTACGCTCTACTCTATACAAAGAAATAAAGTTGAAGTCTGTTTGTAATAGTTACGACTTAGACGCCTGATGTGTAACCCCCGCTTCACGCTTGTCGGCAGCCGTGGACTTCTTCAACCAGATCAACATGCTGTACGGCACCATCACGGAGTTCTGCACGGAGGAGTCCTGCGCCGTCATGTCGGCGGGGCCCAAGTACGAGTACCACTGGGCCGACGGGCACACCGTCAAGAAGCCCATCAAGTGCTCCGCGCCCAAGTACATCGACTACCTCATGACGTGGGCGCAGGACCAGCTCGACGACGAGACGCTCTTCCCCTCCAAGATAGGTACTACCAACGGGGTGAATCGAAACTAAACTTTGAAGGGGATTTTCACGTTAGCATTTACGGTTTCTAATTTTATTAAAATTAAATAAAAAAACCAACCAAGTGCGTCGGGCCACGCACAGTGTAGGTTTCCGTAGTTACCCGTCCCGTAAGCCATGACAAATAATGGCAAATTTTACTATGGCGGCATTACAAAGTTACAAATATATATATCACGGGAAAATGGCAAACTCCGTTCCGCAATCCGTTTTCGTGTGATAGTAAACCTGGGAACAAGGCTCTCATTGGTCTGTTCAGTTATGAGCTCACACCAACAAACACCAATGAGGGGCCAGGTTTCCAATTTAACTATCACACCAAAACAAATAAATTGTAGATCAGAGTGCTGATTGGTCGTCAGTTTATGTCAGTCCACAATTTCGCGGACCGGCACGGAGATATTATAATATCCATAGACTATTACTAAATTTTGATGCGTAAAAAAGTATTCCAAATGTTCAGTTGACAATTTATCGAGGGTTTACAATTTCTCAAGTTATTTTAAAATCTTACGGAGTAAGGCTACACGGATAAATTGCAAACTATTGAATTCAGATGGGATTTATTGTATACAAAACGACTTTATCATAATAAATCGATAAATTATAATCAAATCAAGATTTATTACAATCTTACGGAGTCTGCAATTTTCCGGTGACATATATAATATTAGCTTTAAGTCATTTTCTATGGGGTTACTACGGATTGTTTACCTAATCAGTTACATTTATAAGTTGGTCGACTATTACTCGTTAAATTGTAAAGCCTACTTAGCTGTGATAGTTTTCCTTTTAAATTGGTTATACATATGCTACTACCATTCATTCTTTCACGTCAAAACAACCGTTTAGCTGGCAGAGGGGGACACACACGACTATAACAAAAAATAGCACTTTAAAGCTTAATATTTCGCAAACGGAACCTTGGATGGGAAAATGGCTGTCGCAAACTCTCAATATTTTTAAACGACACCAACACCATAGGATAGACGATAAAACAAAAACTCACTTTGCGTGTGGGGTACCCTAAAAAAAAAATCTTTTTTGCAAGATTTTATTTTAACACTATCGGCGTCATGAATGTCTATGCCCAAACCAAATTCCAACTTTCTAGCGCCAAGCGTCTCTGAGCTAACCGCGGACAAGAATTAGACAGACGGACATGGCGTAACTATAAGGGTTTCTTGTTGACTACGGAACCCTAAAAAAGACATTGCTTTCTTAGAAAACCAATAATATGATATTACAGTGAAAATCCCTATCAGTTTTGTTTCGAGTCACCCCTCCGTACCCAGTTATCTGTTTGACGTAACTTACTCTCATTAGTGTACCGCGACGGACTTCGCGACGGAGCTCACACACTACATTAGCGCTTCGCTATACTGACACTGAACATCAACAGTAAATTACTTGATACATTATAAACCAAAATGAACGAAATGTTATTTGTACAATTGCACAAACATTACGATACAAGTAGGGTATTACAATTCTGTAATTTTCAGAGTATTAACCTCATACCGAAGATCCCTATGCCATGACCAGCATAGCTATTCACAACAATTCGACCATCGCCGACCTGAAGCTATTGCCGCTAGGTCACTGAAAGTTTCTAGAAAATATAAAATTGAATGACGTGCAGCCTGTTAATATTTGAATTACTTTTCGAAGTAGTCTCTGTTCCTTTCTAAGCCGCGCAAACCCGCTGACTGAAGCAGTAGCCCCACTCTTCTTTAGGGATCTCTTCCACGCCATTTCGAACGCAGCCACGGCATCTTCAGGGTGCATGAAAATAACTCCTCTGAGTTTATCTTTTATTTTTGAAATAAATAAAAGTCACAATGTCCGACAGTCAGTCGGGACTGTAAGGAGGATGACTCGCAAACTCCACTACTTTGATAAACAAATATTCGATAGTCCGTCTGGAGGAGTGAGATGGATGGTTGTCGTGGTGGAGGAGGATCTTGCTTCTTGGGCGCTGCTGTCTAACATTTTCCAAGACCACTGGTAACCAATGACTGACATACCAATATGCAGTAAAAGAAGAAGTATCTTCTAGAAAGTTGTTGCGACATGACCCGTCCGTCCAAAGAATGAGGCAATCATCTTTTTCCTTTGACTTCTGCCCTTCTTTACTTTTGTCGCCAAATCTACGAATGGAAACATCCATTGCGCAGATTGTCTTTTGGTTTCGGGTTCGTAACAATATATCCAGCTGTACATCACTGTGCCCATGTCGTATTCAGCATTCGAGTCACCTCCCTCATACATTTCAAGCATTGAGTGGCACCAATCCAAACGACGCCGTTTTTTATCGTCCGTCAAATTATGAGATATCCATCAGAACAAAGCTTTCTGACGCCTAAATGTTATTGTAAGACTTTTCGTACTTCATTCTTACCAATACATAAAACTGCCCGAATCTATTGATATGGCACCCTTCTATCACCTTCTATGCTTGGCCGTACAGCACTCACGTTATCTTCAGTAGCGCTAAAGAAGCACCTCCTTCTCGCGAATCATCAGTGAGTTTGCTTCGACCACGTTGAAACTCATTAAACCAGTTATTAACAGTGGCACGGGATGGGGCTTCGTCATGAAATGCTAATCATAAAATTCTTAATTTGTAAAAACAAATGACATTAAAATTAAATATTATAACTATGATGAATTTATTAGTTTATAACACAGCTACAGATTCCCAAAGTCAAAGTCAAAACGTTTATTTCAATTAGGCCATTAAACGGCACTTTTGAACGTCATCGTTTACAGTTCAGTAAAATAATAATGTTACATTAATAAAGTGACTCTACTGTCCATTCGGAAAGGTAGATTCTTATGGAGAAGAACGGACAAGAAACTCCATAGTTACTCTTTTCAAATAATGATTTTACAAAATTTGGTATACAAAAATTAATTTAATATAATGTGAGGACGATGCACCCAGAGTATGCTACTTAAAGAACAAAGTATCACCAGCAGAGGTAAACTTATTAATTTCCTAAAGAAATTTAGGTAAATTGTACTCACATATTTACAAACATTGGAACCATTAATTAAACAACAGTGTGTGAGTCAACAGAAAAATAAAAACACAAAAAAAGAAACAGTATATCTATAAAGTTAATACATTAATCAACCAGTTTGACCTTCACCCTTGATTGTCCTATGGAGCAGGACCAGCATGTTTCCAAGCATTCTTATCCTGAATGTAATCTTCTAATTTGTAATATGCTTGTTCACAAAGTGTACTTTTAACATGAGTTTTAAATTTTCTTTCATTTAGTTCTAATATGTCAGAAGGTATTTTGTTGTAACATTTAACACAATACCCCATGAAAGAAGTGTGGACTTTAGCTAATCTAAAAAATGGTTGATCTAATTTGTCTTTATTTCTAGTATTAAAATTATGTCTATCACTAATTTTACTAAAAAGATGTCGGTTTTTCCGCACATACATAATATTTTCATAAATGAATTGGCAAGGGACTGTCATAATATTAATCTTTTTAAAAAGTTCCCTAAGAGAATCACGGCGACGCAGATTATAAACGGCTCTGACAGCTCTCTTTTGTAAAATAAATATGGATTCAATGTCAGCAGCCAAAGAATTCCTAGAAGGAAATAATAAAAAAAACATCGGCTGCTTTTCTTACTGATCTATTCTAAAAAGCTTCAGTGTGACCCCCGTTTATAACCACCAAATGACTTTGATTTTGATTTTTTATTTATTTTGGAGGTTCTCAATTCGGTTGTTTTTTAATGTCTGTTACCTCATAACTCCGTCATTTATGAACCGATAAAAAAAAACTTTTCTTATGTGAAAGGATATTGTTACGAGCTTCGTGACAATGAAAACAGCCGATTAAAGAACCAAAATGACACTATAATTTAAAAACACTAATTACAACTTTTAACTNGGGGTTCGTGACAATAAAAACAGCCGATTAAAGAACCAAAATGACACTATAATTTAAAAACACTAATTACAACTTTTAACTCACTAATTATTAAACACAACTTCACTACTGATCACTTTAATCGCACTTGAAGATCGCTTCCGAAGTATTCGCTTGTATCGTAAATTCAATACTGACTCGGTCGCGGACTACGCGCTTATACAGGTCAGTTAATTCTAGAAACTTCTATTATCGAAACATCTGGAAAGTTCCCCTAAATACCGGTCCCGACTGACCAGATGTCGAGAACTCAGAATGTTCTAGCCACGGAGCAAATACAAAGAGGAGATGTTGTAATTTAATTTCCCTATGAAAAAACGCGTGACACTTTGCGGGGTGAGGAGNGGCTCTAGTTGTAACTAATTTCGTCATGTACCCGGCATTAATTCTGTTGCGTAAAAATATTTTTTCCGATTGCTCCCATAGAAATTTCATCAAAATCGGTTCAGTAATTTGGTTAGGTAGTTTAAAAAATAGCTGGTAAATACGTCACCCAAACGAAAATGCGTATTTTGCTTTCCTGTGAGGGCCCGAATTTTTTACAAAAAGATACAACCGACTACCAAACCGGTGTTCAAATACGAAGAAACAACCAAAAACACCGACTTTCGAAATTAAAGTTATTTTAAACTTTGTTGTGTTTTTTTTTGGAAGTCGGTTGTATTTTTTTAATAAATGACCATTGACATTTCTATTTAGTAGCATTCTCCCTACACAAACCATAAAGAACCACCACCCATTCGTTTCGAGATGGAATCGAATGGTTATTAATCTCTATGCACGTCGCGGCTCGGCGAAAGCGAAGTTGAGTTGTAGAACAGATACATTGAAGCTGTCGCTTGTTGCAGGCGTGCCGTTCCCCAAGAACTTCCTGGCCATGGCGAAGACGATCCTCAAGCGGCTGTTCCGCGTGTACGCACACATCTACCACCAGCACTTCCCCGAGGTGGTGCAGCTGGGCGAGGAGGCACACCTCAACACCTCCTTCAAGCACTTCATCTTCTTCGTGCAGGAGTTCAACC
>NDFZ01004144.1:0-39127 GCA_002192655.3 Mamestra configurata
AAAAACTATTCAGAGTCATGTAAAAAATCTCAGGCAACAGACATGCTGTTTTCCAGTGTAATTTTAGATTTATCCGGGTTTTTCTTTTCGTATTTAAGGGTTCCGTACTCAAAGGCCGACGAGACCCCGCTGTCCGTCCGTCTGTCTGTCAGCGGGCTGTATCTCATAAATCGAAATAACAGGTAGACAGTTGAAATTTGCAGTGTGTATTTCTGTTCTAACAACAAATAATAAAAATACGATGGTACGGAAACCTTCATGTGCGAGTCCAACTCGCACTTGACTGTTTTTCTTTTCTGATTACAAATTTGCGAAATCGTTTCACTCTCGTCTCGTCGCTTCGCCTTCACCAGTGCCAGGACGACCACGACCTTAGTCTATAATCTATATGAATCGCACATTCGCGTCGTCTACGCCCATGACGTCAGCATTCAGTCGTTAACACTATTACAACATCCTTGCATGTAACGTGTGTTATCCAATAAGTAGGTTACCAATGTGGATAACATGATCTAAATATAAAAGGTCCACAACAGCTTCACTGGAATTCCAGGAGGGGATGACGATGGAATAATATAGGTAATGGTTAGATTTGATTTGACACACGACAAAGTCGGCTACGCTGTCGGCTGGCCAGCCAACAGTCTCTTAAAAGACAACCGTACCATGCTCATATAGTATTTGACCATGTTGGATCTTCTCTCATTCTACCAGCTTTCATTCGCTGCCATCGCTGCGACCCTATACAGTTACCTATCTATAAAAGTTGCGAATCGAATACTTAGGTATTGTAACGGTTCTGAACGTATTTATTGCCACGTCGCAACCAAATTCATAATTTCGATTGAAATGCGCTTTCTTAGCTAGCGTGGAAAATGTTCCAGCTTCCAATATAAGAAACCAAAATAACGTCACGGCTGTATTTCCCGAAGGGTTGGACAAAGTTGCGAGTATCCTCAACTAGTTTTTTAACCTTTTGAACGCCATTGTCACGTATACATCACAAGCAAGCGCGTGTCCTGTACGCCAAACGTCACAAATATGTGACAAAAAGTACGGCGAATTTGTGGCTTGGCGTCTGGGGCACGCCGATGCGTTTATGCTCTGGCGTTCAAAAGGTTAAACAACAGAGCTCCCGTCTGGCTATCGATCTAACTCCTGCCCGACCTTCGCACACAGTACAGGGTTGCGGCCTGTGGGTCAGAGCGGGTCATCCCATCCTTCGAGGAAAGGTCGCTCTGTTTAACTAACCCAATTAGTAAAAGCCTTACCTTAACCTTAATTGGTGCTTTATAGCTTGACTTAACCAACCCCTACTTTAAAGTGTCATTGCCAGCATGATTCTGTTTTGAAAAAGATATAGGTAGTACCTAGGTATCTACTATTCGTCATGTTTAGCTGTTTGTCTTGTACGACGGAATCATGATGGCACGTCATAGTAGCTGTAGATATCTATGGCCCTAGCCTTGCCAGGGTAACACCCTGGATACGGAGATCCTTAGGTACTTAGATTGAAATATATAGTTATCGCTTTGGATAACAATTTTTCACTTACATGTTTTCATTGTGTTTTTGATGATTTATCTTACAGCTGATAGCTCATCCACTCTAGATAGATACTATCGTGGATGAAATCGCAAGTCCCACCTTGAAGCTAGCTGTGCTCAACTCTTGGAGCATGGTCTGGAGTTATAGAGCTGTAAAGGCGAAAAGGACAATTTTTTCAGCAAATCGAAGGTTTTTCAGCCTCCTTTTGCCGACGTCAATGCCTTTGGTCTTCCATGAGGCTGCCAGTGTGGCAGTGTCTTAAATATCTCATCAAGTATGCTTGTAAATAATTTGGGAGCGAGCAGATCGCCCTGTTTAACACCCTTTTGAATTTTGAATGAAGGTCCAGCAGTTTTCAGTTTTAAGTTAGCCTTGCTATTTTGGTAAATATTTATTAACCTAACCTAATTATTTATCCTACTATGTATACATTACTTACCTATATATTTTTCTAATTTTATTTAATTAAGTACCTAATCTATTTATATAGTTGCGCTGTCTATTATGCCTACGTATTTATATTTTTTGCCTTGCCGCGATAGACTGGACTAATATATCGACCGCCATCCCTGAATCGGTAATAAAGAATTATCTTAAGCCGTATTTATAAGAAAAAATATTCTGCTTCACACGCGAATTTACTACCTAAGTAATTAATCTGCATATCAACCGCCTCATTGTTAGTAATGATAAGGTAATTTTTTCAAGAAATAAATATATTCGAGCTATTACCTAATGGTAGGAACGCTTATTCCCTACTAACTGCGAACCCTACAATACCTACCTATGTATAATAGGTATATTATTTACCTTCTAACTTGTTATATTCCTACATGATGTCATCTGTAGGGAATTAATTAAATAGATAGGCTATTTACGAATCTTGTGAATTCCAAACCATTGGTTTCTTACCTATCTATATCATGTAAAGCTGTTTGTCTTTTACAACGGAATCATGATGGCACGTCATAGTAGCTGTAGATATCTATGGCCCTAGCCTTGCCAGGGTAACACCCTGGATACGGAGATCCTTAGGTACCTACTTAGATTGAAATATATATCTAGTTATCGCTTTGGATAACAATTTGTCACTTACATGTTATCATCGTGTTTTTGATGATTTATCTTACAGCTGATAGCTCAACCACTCTAGATAGATACTATCGTGGATGAAATGTCTATTTTTCCTACAGATTAATTATCTAACATCTATCTACTACAAAATACTAGGTTACCTAATGGTATACCATTACCTGCCTAGTGTTTTGATGCTACAGATCATAATCTGTAGCATCTAGTCACAGATTACTGAATAGTTACTACGATCTAGTTATGATCTAACTTACCTATTGTAGATAGAGACTAGACTGATAAATAAAACTTTCGTTTTAAATTAATTAATTAAAATAATAGTCGTAATTTGGGTAATAAAGTTCTCGGTACATACTTTGAACGGAGTAGGTAATCGTTCAGTATATTTTATGATCATGGTATTTAGGCCAGAACAGTTATAGCTTCTTATAACATTCAGTAACAATAACCGTTACTCTTGAAACTTTGAATACGTAGTTAGTGTAGTTACCTTCTTATAATAAGCTATTTTGAAGGTAGGTGCCTACTTGAAATCTATAAAAAAACACCGCAGATGTGGGAAGCAGGGTTATCTCTCAAAATGACATTCTAACTGAGCTAAAGATTACAAATCTTTAGTGTTAGTACCTATACGTAGGTAGGTAAGTACCTACTACCACGTGTAAACACACGTGATCTTCGTTTGTATACAATCATGTCGCAGCCAACTGGCTTTATCAGCCGTTTAATTGGCTGCCTAGCGTATTATTGAACGGTACCATTTAATCAGCGGCCTAAATGACATCCAGCCAATGTATCAATACATCATTTATTAATTAACGGGCTGGCAACTGCTGAGGCTGTTCATAGAATAGGGTAACCATGTGACGAAAATATTTATTCTGGGAATTCTTAATTCAAACAACAATAAATTTCAACATTCAAATAAAATAAAATAAATTCTACCCCGACTATTTCTGTCTACAGGGTTTAAAGGAACATAACATGAATGGCATGTCGGGAGCTCAGTTCGCTCATACCATTCAGACCTAACCTATCCGTATCAGGGTTGCCTACTTGGCTAGGCAAGTCCTTAAACGATTTTGAACCAAGTCATTTCCCTAGCTGTTCAATTAAATATGGTATGATTACATATTATATATCATATTTATTAGTTTATTATTTTAGCATATATCTGTATTTTATTAGTATTATATATATTATCTGTATATTCTTTCCGAAATGTTAAAATTCAATTTTGTATCTTAATTTTATTTATTGTACACCTACCACAGTATAGTCTTAATAACCCAAAGGTTGACTGGTAGAGAATGCCTTGATGCATTAAGTCCGCCCATGTACCACTATTGTACATAAAGTTTAAATAAATGTCGGGATGTCACTTAGGCCGCTGATTAAACGGTGCCGTTTAATAAAACAGCTAGGCCGCCAATTAAACGGCTGATTAAGCTAGTTGGCTGCGACCAAAGACTTGGCTGCGCCTAAATGCGCCGTTTGATTTTATATCCAGGTACGATAGATTCATAGGAGAGTTTCAAATCAAACTGCGATCATATTTACGCATTCTTAACATGTCTCTTACCGGAAGGACTGGCCCGCAATGGCAGAGGACAGACGTGTGTGGAAAGGGAAGAAGGCGGCATTTTCCCAGCAGTGAGACTTAACGGGCTATTCTAGATAGCTAGATAGATTAGTTCAGGTGTCGCCTAGCGTTAGTGAAAATGAACATTATGAGATAAATGAATACCGCGCATACTTCAAGGTGACTAACTGTAATCAAATCTTGTACAAAATCGAAAGTGTCAATCAATATTATTGAATTAAAGTCCTTACCTTCTGAGTGGCGTATCATAGTTGTCTGATGACAAGCTCGACGAAGCCGATGTTTCACTGCTACTCGAGTTTACGTGGCTAACAAACGAATACACCTGACAACTCGCACTCTTGCGCATAGGCAACGGCTTCTTAGACCCAGGCATTGTACTCTACACCTTAACACTACGTAATACAAACTGTTTTGTAATAAACGTCTTCTAACACAAAATTCACAATGCGTACACTTTGAAGTCTGTTTCAAAACTAAGAATTTGTTGACTATCTGAATGGATAACGCTCGCACATGAAAATTTTGTCACTCGCTTCTAAATTTAAACGGAGATGTAGAGACCGGCTCGCTCGCGGCGTTCGGGATTGCGGACCGACTTGATTCATCATACAATTAGATCAGTCGAAAAACGCCCAATTCATCTTTACTACCGCACATTGCTCGGATTCATAAACAGTGTACGTAAGACCTGGAGAATTTAGTCAGAGCTCCTCTGCAATGAATCAAACACTATAAATGGTCCAAGCGCCGTATTTACACTGAACTACCGTCATCTGACAGTATTGATCGTCACTATCTATGTAGTATCGATGAACGCGCTCTTATCAATTCGCGTTTTTCTGTTATCTTGTGATCTTGCTCCGTGACTCACTAGTGGTGCAGTGTCCGCCATCTGCTCATGGTCGCGGATATAGGTTCGGTTCAAGACAAATATTTGTGCAGCTTATTCAATTTGTTCGGCTAGCACATGTGTAGAACTAATTTTGTATGTTTTGGGTGATATGTATGTCATAATAGCACGAAAAACGATCATGAAAAAATATCCTGCTTTTTTATTGTTATTTTTAGGTTTGCTTTCTCGTACCTAATCAAGTTAAGGACCTAGGTACAATAAAATAGAATGGGAAAGGTTTAAATTTTAATTATTGTCAGTTTGTTTTCTTGATTGTGTTCTAACCAACTCAGAGACCCCTATGAAGTCTTAAAACGATCATGATTCCGCTCTAAGAGGGAGACGGAGCTATACATAGCGAATAGCACTATCCCGTTTACATCATCGGAATTGGATGGCATTAGCACGTCATATTAGGGCTGCAGGCCATCTGAGCCCTTTGCAGTCTTGTTTCTATTTCTGCACCGCAAAAAGTTTGATTGATTCTTACTCCGAAGTAACAATACACAGGGTATGGTGACATAAAAACAATTCAAATACCTTAATCATTAAAATCTCCTTTATTGACAACTAGCTATAACCAACTTATAACACAAGTTAAGAACACACATAATTTTGTATTTCAGAACATATCCTTTTACGTAGGTACTTTAGTCTTATAACATCGCTGTATCTTTTTAGGACAGGATTTTTATTGCTTAGTGGGTTCGTCAAGATTTTCAGGATCTTAGATATTTACATGAAATGCATGCAGTTACTCAACTATCTACTTTAGCGCAATATAGTCTAAGTTGATTTTTGAATGTCTATTTTGTAATCAATGTAGCAATGGAATTTGAACCTTTATGACCAATTTTTGAGTTCAAAATCCAAGATCCTGAATTTATTTATAAATTTAACTTGTTTGACACCTATAAAACTGTATTGTTGTCTAAGTTTAATACAAACATGCTCATGCACCTTGCTGAACTGAATACCTCAATTTACTAGAAAAAAAGGTATAATGCAAAATACTATCCATAATGTAGGTACCTAAAGTAGTTACATAACATTGTTCCGTAACCCATTTGCATAAAAATTTTGACATTATAAACGTTTATAAATAAATCCTATATTAAACATTTTCATATTCATTTCAGTCGCATCTGAAGTAACATACAAAAATCTTAAAATATTGGAATAATTAAATAACATTTAAAGGTTGTAGCACACATAACTCGGAAACGGATCATCTCCGCCTCAATCGGAGTCGGTCATTATTATTTGTACTTATACATTTCTCTACTGCAACGCACATTTATCAACAGCATCGCCACGCATCGGTACAAGCTCGCGAACCTCAAACGCGGGTGTGAGGACAACTGTGAACAGGAAGTGAGCTTTCAATCCACCCTATCAAGATGGAACGACAGTTCACTTCACACTCACACCATCTAAGTTTTCAAGTTGATGTGTTCATAGAATAGACCGGCAGCTCCGGGTACGTGCTTAAGCTTTTGAACGCCAGAGCATAAACGCCTCGGCGTGCCCCGACGCCAAGCCACAAATTCGCCGTACTTTTTGTCACATACTTGTGACGTTTGGCGAGGGCACGCGCTTGCTTGTCATGTATACGTGACAATGGCGTTCAAAAGGTTAATATAGGTTGACGGCAAGGTTTTCCGTTTCCGAGTTGATAAGTGTACTATAAACCTTTAGTTGTAAGACAAACAATAGGGTCAGTTATACGAATAAAGGGTTTAATCTTTGTACTGTACCGTAAGTAAGGAACTTAAGTACTAAGTCGGTCGACATAACATACAGAAATCATTTTGGCAGCACAATCAACAACATTTATAGCAACCATTTTATAAAAGGAATAGAATATCTTTAATAAACTCCGCGGAACCCAATTTGACACCATTAGAACAGAACCTTTGTCTAACTATGGGAATATTTTAGTCTTCTTAAATTCTTCTTAATAGTAAGGTCTTCGTGGGTTATTCTGAAAAAGAAAAAAATGAAAAGTAACTGCTTAAAACACTTGTGTTCAAACACGTTTTTTAGGAAGAAATCCTAGAATGTCACTTTCGTTTTCCAATTAGGTTTTTTTTTTAATTTCAACCTGGACTGACTAATTAGCAAAAAGGTGCAAAGTACAGACGTCAAGCTACCCGAAACTGTCAAATTATCCAATCAAGTTTGAACCTAATGCTTTAGCTATAAGATTAAAAATCTATTAAAGATATTTGACAGATTGTTGTAGCTTAATGTGCGTCTGTAGGATAGTTATAGGTCATTTTGGCAAACATCCTTAATACATTATGACAGTTTGTTTTCGAGTTACATTCACGTTTTGGCGTGGGAGGTAGGAATACGTATCGGAATGAAATGCACGTGAAATCTCCATAACAATTCAATCGAGTTCGATATTTACCTATCTAATCAAATGAGATTCTGATATTTTACATATTTTACGTGTCTCTCAAAGAAATAAACATTGGGAATATTCCATTATTATGTTAATAAACTATAGATGTTATTAAAGCTAGGAAACAGAGTTCGATGTTCTTTATTGCTTAGAACTGTACCGTATAGAAAAAAGTAATATTTGCATTTTATTCTACGCCTTTTTTTTAAGGAGTCAGGGCAATTCCTGAAAACCAGAACATGCGCCAAGACAATGAAGCTCAACGAGTCCCAAAGGAACGATTCAACTGTCTTCAATCAACGAGACGAAATTAATCAGAAATGAATAGCAGTGAATAATTTTACGGTTATTTTCAAAATTTTGTTAGTACTAGAACCATCATTAAAGCTACAGTTGTGTTGTGTCTGTGTCCAATAAATGTTTTATTATACTAGCTTCTGTCAGCGACTTCGCCCGTGTGAAAATCGAAAATTATCTCGAGGGAACATATCCTCCCGGAACGAAAAGCAAATTAAGACGTGGAGAGGTAACCAACAGACAGACAGAGTTATTTTGGAATTATTATATTAATATGGATTATATTTTAGTCGGTACCTACCAAGGGGTTTGGTCTAAAGCGGTAGGCGAGCATCATCCGTTTCCTATACGCGTCGAATTCGTCATCTTCTGCCGATACATTGTCGGATGTGGACGCTCCCAGACCCAAGTTGGCTACAGGCTGATTTGCTCTGCGATAGAAATTGAAATAATAAGCTTTGTTGAAATGAAAATTATATTCCAATAAGGTGTAATTTGTACTAAGACTCGCTCCATGGGCGAACGAGTTTTGAATATAAGAAAGCATTTCTAAAGTAATGTCTTGTAAATATACTATCGTATGAAGAGCAGCATTAAAATGTAAAGTAATTTCTGATATTATATTTGTGCCTTTTATAAATCAACCTGTTTTTTTTTTGTTTTTAACGTTTTTGCCAAAATGCATTCAACAAACTCTTAATGTAAATGATGATCAACCCGGTAAAAAACAAANGTTTATTGTTTTTGCCAAAATGCATTCAACAAACTCTTAATGTAAATGATGATCAACCCGGTAAAAAACAAACTTATTACTAACGACTATCTAATTTACTACGAATCAAAATGACATAAGAAGCTAAGGACCATAAAAACCGCAATTTGGTATTTTTTGTTTTATGATAATCAGATATTCCTACGTCAATCATAATAGTAAATTCTTGGAATACCGTTTGTACGGAGGCTAATTTTAGAAACCAGTTCCACTGGTTCAGATAGTACAAAATGGCCTCTAGGCAATATTTCTTAGAAAAATGCCTATTATTATGCATGACGGCGCGGCGCCATGAATTTGTTATTTATTGGTTCAAATATGTCGATAACTTGTTTACCATACCGTATCGTAATAAAGATGGACCAAACATTACTAAAGAAAATACATGCAACGATACTACTTGACAATAATTATAGAATCGAGATGACGTGTACGTAGCCGCGCGTTGACTAACTATTTTAACTATATTATTAATTGCCTATATCCACCTTAAATACCACCTTTAAAAGCCCCCTTACATGCATGACAACGCTATATAATGAAAGGTCCAACTTGACGGATTACCCTATCGAAGTTTTCTCTATGAGTTTCGCTTCATACAGACGTTCCCTCTATAAACAGTGCGAACAATATACGTATATATAGCTCAAATTGTCTTGTTTTTGTACCTAGTGTTCTGGATTTGGGTCTACTGGACACACTTTTTATTTTTTCTTCTCGTCTCTAATATTCACTACGTCATACCTGTTATTTGTATGGTTACTGAAATACCGATTATAGATGTTATTTGATTTGAATTGTAAGTGACAGTGCTGTTGGTGTGCTTATTATAAATAAATAAATAAGCTTAATTGCGTCGACTTAGTTTATCGGATAATATTTTCACAATTACTATGGTAGTTTTAGTTCTAAGTTGTAATATTGCAGAAAGTAAATTACTTACTTGTTTATTGGTTCCACGATGCCAGAACCTTCAGCGCCAAGACCTTGACCTTCGGTCCAGCCCAGCTTTTGTAGCATTTTGAAACCTATACACAAATATAGTTTTCACTTAAAATACTTTCGTAAATATAAACAGTGTTATGTCAAAAAGGGAGAAAGAAAAATATTGAATGAACAGACCGAATAGAGACACATTGGCCTATTCCTAATATATCGTCATAGTAACCCGAAAAATAAATAACGTTTATCATTGCTAAACAATGATCACGATGATTCAGGACTGTTTTATGTATAAAACTCAGTTTTTAGATTAAGAATGTCAACAAATGTACCTATACATTTATTGTCATTCAATGGGAATGAGAATGGAAGGGTCAATCACCGCTATTGGAAAATTATCTGGCTATAAATGTGATAAATTTGTTTAAAGATTCTCGTAAATTGCCCGATACTAAAAGGTAATTCTTCAAATAAGTGTGTCATCAGTATTTACAACTCATTGAAGCGCCTGGACTGTATCCAAACATCGGAACAAATTCGTAGAATCGTGATACATTCAATGCTGAAGATGCAAGTGGGAGAGGAAATGACCTCGCATATTGGAAAAATAAGAGGTTAAAAATGTTTTAAAGATGTGAGTACTGAGGAAATCAGCCACACGTATTAAGAATCAAAACAAACTAATTTATTTAAATTGAATTGCGAATCAGCACTTTTTGAACGACAGCCCCCCAAAACGCCAGTTCCCATTGAATGACGCGTATCACCAGTTCCTTGTTGCGGAGTTTCAACATAATTGACAGGTTAGGACCAGTGCCTGCCAGGGTTGCGGAATTATTCGAAAGAGTTCCCGCGGCCCTGGAATGCAAAGGGCATTCGGAGGAACATGGGTGGGTTTTAGTCAGTAAGAGTCTGACACTCCCTTCCGCTCCGACCAGAGCGGTAGGAGTCATTAGATGATTTCCCATCGGCAAAAAAAACCACCAGTTCCTTGCTTTAGCGGGGCAGAAATGACAGAATCAACTCAATAACAACAAATCTGCTAGTTAAATCTTAAAACACTAAACAATAAAGAGACTTTATCGAATCTTGCAGTCATTTTTATCGACGCATAGTTAGGTACGTATTGCATACGATAGTACATAAGACTGCTAATTGATTATGCGACTGTGCGCACCTAGAGACGTTGATTACCATACGATAATAAATAAGTCAACTATCGGACGACAAAAAAACTACAGTATGGCGGCCAATAAATAGTTAGTGCGACATAACTTGACATTGCAATATAAATAGTACAAGAGATAACGACAGATGCCAAATATTCGACATGTTACACACACGAAATATTTAGTAGAGAGAATATACGACTAAGAGAAGAAGTAAAAGGTTCATTATGAAAAAATTGCAATACAGAACTAGCAAACATTATGGACATAATAGCCATGTCGGGAGTCGGTACGAAGGCGATTCATTTAAGCAAATGCGCGACAATCAGAGGCGACACAGCAGCAGTACGAGGCTCATGTTTTTGAGCATTTGTATCTATATGATACAAATGCTCAAAAACATGAGCCTTGTCATACAGATAAGGAAATATGTCAAAATAAATGCGGAATCCATTTAATATTATTTGTGGATACTTAGTTAAGAGCCAGTCCCGTATGTTTGACATTAATGTATGCGTAATTCGTAAATATAGTGACTGTGTCTTGACCTTCTGACGCTATTTCTGTAATGTGAGGATGTACTGAAATATTTAGGCGCACTCACCGACATTGTCTTCCTTCAACTTGAATTCTTTGTAGTCGCTCAAGTCTGGCTCTTTGCCACTTTTGAAAGCCGAATATTTCTCCATGAATCTGCAATGTTCACTTATATTAATTTAAACGTTCGCATATGGTATTTATCACATTATACCAATTGAATATCCCGTCTTATGTGGTAATACGAAATACCCGGTTATTCTTTTAATATAAAACTGCCTTATTCCATAAAAAAAACTGGTCCTTCGAGCCGGATCTACAAATACTAATGGCGCCCAAAAGGGCCAAATAAAAAAAAATATTTGTAATAATTGAAAGAAACGACATAATAAAGTTATTCAGTTTCTTATCAACAGGATCTGATAGTGACAATTGTATATCATCGGATATGCATTTTTCGCACCGGTTGCACCATAAAACAATGAATATCAAGGACAGTGGCACAGTTTCCCTAGCAATTTTAGAACATTCACGTGCAAAACGAACATTGTTTGAAACTGAAAACAAACAGACTACACAGTAAAAAGAAATTAATCGCCGTTTAAATGTTGACTGTGAAGAAAACAAGCGAATTAAATGTGTTTTTAAACGTAAACTTACTTTCTAAGCTCTTCTGGCGGTAAGAAATCTCCGATGTGATGTTTGCCAGCCGCCTGCTTTGTTAACTCATCCGCCCACTTTTCAGTAGCATTCATTTCTTTGGCTCTTAACCTATTAACGGAAACGAACAAAGAATAAGAAATGTGTTAGATAAACAAAAATACTGAGTAAATCAGCGATCTGTCTTAAAATAAAAACAAAGGAGTTTGGTTTGTATGGCAATGATCATGTTTTTCCGTAAACCAGGTGTAAATATTTACGATAAATACCCATTAGGTGGTGTTGATGTTTGTGTGATTGTTTTATATAAATAAATCATTTCTACTGAAAACATTGTTTTAGCAGACTAAATCATACCAACTTAGGTTCGCTCGTCCCACAAAAAACCACGTCTCTATCCCTTTCTATGAGGCGAGGTCAAGTGGAAGTGCTAGCTGGTCAGCACTTCCGCATGGCCCTATCACCTGTTAGCTGCGTTAGGCTGACTGTCCACTGGAGCGGAGAAATATTAACCAACGGAATCGTATAAAATTTCAGTGACTGACGCGGAGCGGATATTTTATACAATTCCACTGGTTAATATTTCTCCGCTCCTCTCCTCTCCGCCCCAGTGGACATTCAGCCTTAGCGAACAGTGTTACCGTTGCTGAGTAATGGACCATACATAAAATTACATACCACTATTCGCCATCGACACGCTAAAAAGAAGCTAGCATCAAGTATTAAAAAAAATAGCTTCCTGCGTAATTTAAATTTATTAGCCGCCATAAAAATCTACGACAGTTCGTTTTTATGTCAACACGATATCGTGTCTCAACCAAGACATAAACAAAATATTAATAAAAACATGTCATTTATACTTATATCGGTTTGAAAACATAAAGATAACATCGTCGAGACAGTTATTAAAAGACGGCGACGTCCTAAACATGGGACACGTGGCGCCACCTGTTGCTTTCGCTTGTAATTGGGACAGACGAATGTGTGCCAAAAATGCACTTCATAATCAGTTATTTGGCTGAACAAGTAAAGTATCGTTTATTTTATGGTGGTTTTTGTGTGTTTCTGGCTTTTATCACAGATTACTGAAATACCTTTCTTTAAGTAAAACGCTTTTATATATTTAGAAGATTTTTATCTTTGTATACTCATCATATAGTATAAAATGAACACAGTACAGCTGTTACATTTCACGAGCGCGCGTCATTAATTTGTAACTGACGCCCTTACGCCGAGCTGCCTGATTTGCAAATTCGAAGTTCATATTCTCAATATAAAATATGAATGTATATCGTCGAGATTTTTTTTATAAGGGTATTTTTCAACGACTTTTTCATCAAAAGATGAGATGAGATTCCATTCAAACATTTATTTAATTGAGTCTAGCGATTTACTTGGTCTCTATTAATTTATTGTTTGAACAAATTGATTGATGGATTCTGTAGACATAAATAATACATACTTGTGTTCCCAGGTGCCTTCTGCGGTGTCTTCATCGCTGTCGTATTCATACTTGTACTTGCCCGCAGCCGCCAAACGTTCCACTTCCTGTCGTTTCTTCAACATATCCTGTAGAAACACATTCAAACTTAGCTTACAAGATCAACTTCCTTTTTTTTCAAACCTATTTTCAAATCCCATATTATTATTATGTTTAGTGATTCGATTGGCTAGAAGATGAAAGAAGGGTCAAAATTAACCCCACATCATTCAGCAATGATAATTTTCTCAAAAAAAAATAGTATAAAAAGATGGCCTACTTCTGTACGCCATCCTTAAAATTCCTTCATTACATATTTTTGCCCCTGGACGAATTTTCTTAGCAATTGTACATTCAACCAACACTTTCATCAGGATTTAGAAGGTTGGAAGGTTTTTTCTCATATTATCTTTGGCTAAAGTAGCTCTTACCTTACGCGTTTTTAATTGGAAAGCTCAGTAAAGAGAAAATATACCAACCTGATATAAAAGATTAAGTTTGAAGTTGTCCTCGCACTTTTTCCAATCTTCAGCACTTAGGTTGGTGGTTCCGTAGTTGGTCATAGCGTACTGCATCAGGGCCTGGTTGTTGCGGTTGACTGTACACAGCTTTATACCTTCCTCGTCTATCTTAGCCAACTTAGCGCCTAGGAATCAGTGGATGGAATGTGCAGGAATTAGTTACATTGCTTTTTTAATAAACCTTTTTACCAAGTTGTAAATTGAAAAATATACATACATACTTGAAGCATACCAGTGAGTTTCCCTATTAAATCAAAATATTTTCCTTTGAAGCTATACCGGCTTGAAGGATAAAGTTTTGTTAATTAAAAATACGGAGCAATTTGCACAAAATCAAGAATGTTCAACTCTAAAATAAGAGAATCTAAGTTATTAGACAAATGTGTGGACTGAATTTGGAGCGCTTGTTTTCGGACTTCATTTTTTTATTAATAATCATCATCTGCCTAGCTTTTTGCCAACTATGGATATTTTTATTAATAATATACTTTTTAAATGTGCAAAATAAAACTTGGCCAGTCAAACATTTTAACCCAAGCTGCACAAATCATTATGCTTTACCAATCAGATACACATATACCTTATTGTTAAGGAGGCACTTCAATAGGCGTATTTGTCAAAATATTCGCGTTACTTGGATGCGAGATAATATAGACCTTTATCTTGATGACTAGCATCAAGATAAAGGTCACTTTTTAACCAACAAGTAAGGGCAATATTTGCGCAAATACGCCAAGTGAAGAGTCACCATAAAACTATACTAGCTTTTGCTCGTGACTTTGTACTAAATCTATCTGTCATTTACAAAAAGAATTTTCCAAATCCGACTGGCAGTTCCAGAGATTAGTGCGATCAAACAAACTCTTCAGCTTTATTAATCAGCCTATCAGATGAAATCTTGCAGCACAAGAAATATCAAACTTATTTATTACTAATAGTTCTTAAAATTCATTTTCCATGTAAGCCATCAAAATTCTACTCTACCTGGTAACAAAGTCGGCAAGGGTGCCACTACTCCGGGAGGTTTAATGTCAGCGGCGGGCGGGTCATCGCTCCACCGCGACTTCTTTTTCTTGCGTCTTTCGCGCTTACTGTCTGATTCTTCATCACTTTGAGAGCTTGCCTGCTCCCGCTTGTACGGCCGACCGTAACCAAAGTTTTCTCTGCTATTGAAGGATTACTTTAATTAATACACATTTGCAGGTTAATACTTGAAAATTAATACATTAATTAATGTTAAAGTTAAGATTACTTACATATTTTGACTAAGAACAAAAAAAAATGTATTAAAATGTGTATAAATAAAAAAAATAGTTTTGTGACATACCCATCCCTATCATGATCCTTGTTATTAAATCTATAATCATCATTACTGTCATCATCTTCCAAACTGAACTCTGGTTCATATTTGTCCTCAGGTTTAACTTCAGGTTTCTTGTTGCCTTTTTCTCCCCTGATCTTAGAAACTACATCTCTAAACGCCTTATACTCCTTCGAATTTGTGTTGTGAAGGAACCTGGAAGGATTCGCTCAATACAGTGATCTTATGTAAAGGGTAAAGAATAACAAAGGATGCTTTTGTGTTAGGTTTTACTTAACCTGAAAATACTATGATGGAACAGAGTGAAATAAAGTTCAATTGAATAAAAAGTTTAGTTTTTTGTCAATACAAAATCAAAGATTCTCTTCCGAACTTGTTCCATCATAGCGATTGCGACAAAAAAAAATGTATGTAAATATAAAAAGAATACAGCACGTATCCTCCTGTTGGGGATCAAAGTGGCTACAGTGGCATTACCACAAATTTTGATCTTGTGAGTGAATTGCTTTCAGGACATTTTCCCAGGGGTCGCCGTTGCAGGCGACTTCGCTGGCGGCGCGCAGGACTGTCGGCGGCAACAAATCTGCAGAGAGAACTGCACACCACGAGTCAACATATTGTCTGGCGATCACGTCGACGAGGAACCGGGCCGACATTAATCTTACTACCTTTTAGGTAAAGATTGTACGTCACGATACCTGAATGATCACCTTTTAGTGCTGTAGAACGTTTAATTGAACAAGATTACGTCCACAATCATTTCATCGTAAAAACAAACATCATCAAATTAACTGAAAAATGTAGAAGGGTGCAACCAGACTGCGTTCGATCCGGATATCGTGAATTCGTGATATGTTTAACGGCTACTTTTTGAGGTCCAAATACCAGTCTAGTGGTACCCTTGTGTTTTCACGATGCAAGTTGGCAGCTGAAGTTATCTTACGCTGTTGAATTTATTAGCAAATTATGCAAGTAGGAGTGTGTATATTTTATTTTCGTAAGACTTCATTTAATTATTACAATTTGGTCTTGCCAGTATATTCGTGTTCATTTAGGCATTGTGAGCGCTTACCAATCATTACTCTACGCATCTTCTAGCGTAAAACCAAATGGTCTTCTACCGATAGTTATAGATAAGCTACGCTTCGTTCGTTCAGAGTTTGCGTGAGTTTGGATGNATAGTCTTGCCAGTATATTCGTGTTCATTTAGGCATTGTGAGCGCTTACCAATCATTACTCTACGCATCTTCTAGCGTAAAACCAAATAGTCTTCTACCGATAGTTATAGATAAGCTACGCTTCGTTCGTTCAGAGTTTGCGTGAGTTTGGATGCAAATTCTCTGAAAGTTACGACGAATTATTTATAATTTACGTTCCATTGAAGGCAAGTTGCTATTTATTTTTTATTGCAGCAACTAATGTTTCAGTAAGAGAAAATAATAGCAGAATAGCAGTTTAATTACTCATAAAGAAAGAAAACGTGCTATAGTTTAATAGAAATCCGATAAGTTTGATTTGCAACACTAGCTGACGGCTAAGATTTTCATTTCTAGAGGTATACTGTTTACAATAGCTATAATTTCTTTGAATAAAATATAACTTCAAGTATATTAAATTTCAGAAAACTATATAGAAATCAAATCAGAATAATTATTGTACGGCCTTTGCATTATTATAAACCACGAAAATAATAATATAAAGGCACGGAAGGTAGATGTTCATGGACGATTTTTACCTTGCGACGGTTTGAAGGGTCCTCCAGCTTTATCCATGTCCTTAGGGTTTCCCAATAGGCCTAGAGGCAGAGGTGGGGGTAGCGTCATTCCATCCGGTTTCTTTGGAGGATTGTCTAAAGATTTTGAGTCAGGATGATGCATTGGTGGCATGGAGTTTGGTGGCATTGAATTAGGAGGCATGAAAGGCGGCATAGGGGGGCCATTACCATTACCAAAGTTAGGAGGTCCATTAGGCCCAAATGGTGGGCGACCACCCATAAAAGGCGGCATGTTGGAGTTATTCATAGAATTTGGCGGCATCATCGAATTAGGGGGACCATTAGGCCCCATCATGGGATTCGGGAAAGGTGGACCAAAAAATGGAGGCATAGGACCATTCGGTCCTGGACCACCTGGGCCCATATTAGGGCCACACATGTTAGGTGGCATTGGACCACACGGGCCAGGGCCATTTGGCCCCATAAAATTTGGTGGCATAGGGAAATTAGGTGGCCCACCCATGAATGGAGGCATTGGACCACCAGGAGGCATATGTGGCATTGGTCCTCTTGGACCCATCATAGGGCCTGGTCCCATACCTGGTCGAGGACCCATATTAGGACCCGGACCCATATTCGGCCCTGGGCCCATGTTTTGCACTGGACCCATATTGGGGCCAGGTCCCATATTAGGACCATGTCCCATATTTGGTCCTGGTCCCATATTAGATCCAGGCCCCATATTAGGCCCAGGTCCCATATTAGGTCCAGGTCCCATATTAGGTCCAGGCCCCATATTAGGTCCAGGCCCCATATTAGGACCAGGCCCCATATTAGGTCCAGGGCCCATATTGGAGATAGGAACCATGGGTCCAGGCCCTGGCATATTAGGTCCTGGACCCATGCCAGGACCAGGTCCCATTAGACTGGGGCCCATAATACCAGGAGGTAAAGGTCCAGGAGGCAAGGATCCCATATTTGGGCCATGGTCTCCATTGGAATCAGCATCTTCATCTGACTTTGAGCCTAGATGCCATTGGTTATGATCTGAATCAATGGATTGTGTGTTTGGAGGCATGACAGGGATTTGCATAAGGGCTGGGATGTTATGGAGGTTTTTGTTATCAACAATAAGTTTCTTTCTTTCTTCCAGAACAGGTGTTGTAGGGCTGTGGGGCCGGGGTCGACCTCTGTCATTCCAGCGTCGATGTTTCTCCCTGAAAATTATAATAAAAAATGCGATTTTTAAATCACAACATTTTCTTCAATGCACTAAATTTTTGTGTTTAATTTTTTAATATTTTGAAATAGGGTATTTGACTAACAAAACCTAATTTGTCCTTCAGATAGAGATAAAAAATATTGGACACGTGTTTTTTCTTTTGTCACGTAAACAAAAAATGAAGACGATTAAGGATGGGAAATCATCAAATGACTTCTTCCGCTTTGGGTGGAGCGGGGGAGCCGGTCTATTCTATAAACATGTCGAAGTGAGCAATCAATCCAAGTAATCAAGATGTCACGTGATCACGAAGTGAGCTGTCATTCCATCTTGATTATATGGATTGACAGCTCACCCCGTGATCACTTCACCCAAGCCTTCACTTCGACATGTTGACAGAATCGACCGGAATCTTACGACACGATACAGTGCGTTGAAAATTCGTGACTTCACTTACCACTACACTTTTTACTGGAGTGACGTTACAAGTAGTGTCCGACCGAAACAGNTTCGACATGTTGACAGAATCGACCGGAATCTTACGACACGATACAGTGCGTTGAAAATTCGTGTGACTTCACTTACCACTACACTTTTTACTGGAGTGACGTTACAAGTAGTGTCCGACCGAAACAGGTTTTTAGCCGAAACAGAACTTTCGGTCAGGCTCTCAGTTTCGTCGACTTTGTCTCTGTCATCTATGACCTAGACTAGAGTCAAGAGCAAACCCATCTCAAATAAAAAAAAGAAAAGAAAACCGAAACTTACATACATACTTACACATAATATATTAAAATTTCTATTTATACTGAAATCTAGTGTATTCTTTACACATTTATTTGCATATACGAACAGAGAGTTAACGAGTGTTAATTAAAATAAAAAGACAATCATTAAAGTGCCTAACATTTTTTTTAGTTTTTTTTTTTTTATGTCATGTGTGTCACATATTACGATTAACGGCGGCGAACTGAGCCGGAGGAGGTGCGCGGCGCGGCGGGCGAACTCGTGTTAGCCGCAAAGTTGGCCGAACGACCACGATAGTTCACGAATACTCNGTAGTGTATTCTTTACACATTTATTTGCATATACGAACAGAGAGTTAAGGAGTGTTAATTAAAATAAAAAGACAATCATTAAAGTGCGTAACATTTTTTTTAGTTTTTTTTTTTTTATGTCATGTATGTCACATATTACGATTAATGGCGGCGAACTGAGCCGGAGGAGGTGCGCGGCGCGGCGGGCGAGCTCGTGTTAGCCGCAAAGTTGGCCGAACGACCACGATAGTTCACGAATACTCGAGTTTCGGCACGGCCGAAAGTTTCGGCCATTTTTTGGCCGAAACCGAACTTTCGGTCGGTCACTAGTTCCAAGCCCCCACTCCTTATCTTTGATGCGTTTTATCTTCGTATTTTTTTATTGATTTGATAAATTAAAAAATATCGTATCCAATATTTTTCGATAATCTAACTAACAGACTAAATAGAATCATATTTTTTTAATCAAGGTAACATCCCTATTATGAATTTAACATAGAGGACAACACGGCAGGTTACAATAGCACTTTGCGATTTCAAGGCTAATATCTTGTTCAAATGCAAATACAAGAAACAACCTACCATAACTAAGTCATGTGATTTAGTGTGATATTTTCAAAACCAGTTTTCTATTTAATGACCATTGGTTCTATGATTTTTATTAATAGTTTAAAAACAAGCACTGTTACACCAAAATTGGGATCAAAGTAGTAATAAAATAAGATTAGAATGTGATTATGTGGGCAACATTAAAAGAAGAAGCAGTCTTAGTAAATTGGATATGTTCCCTTTACGTCGAGTCCCTCTATGTCGCGTCTAAAAGGCTATTGTTCTGCAAGGATATTGCTGTATACGCTTTCTATTACCTTTACATCGAGTTTGGAAAGGTAAAGGCAAAACAAATGTGAAAAGTACATTTATTTTACAGAGCATGTTTTAATTAGCTGCATAAGAGATTGTATCTTGAATTTACCTCACTCTTCATTGAACAAAATACCTGAGTATTCATAGAACAAAATACATTAAGGTCATACTGACAAAATGACTGCTGACTAGTGTCTTATAGCCGCCACTACTAGTAACATTTCTTACTTTGAATAAATCATTAACAGTTTTACACTTTTATTTCTGACTGTACTTGCGACACTCAATGTAAAGGGAATAAAAGAAAGAAGGAAGAAGCGAAAGAAAGAAGTGAGGATGAAATCATATTCTCGATGTAGAGGGAATAAAAGAGAGATTACCCTAACCACTTGATGTAAAGGGAACATAATATAGAAAGAAAAAAAGAAAAATGTTAATTTGGGACTCGCACAAGACAAACAAACCAGTAAAATAAAATTAATAACTAAACAGTACAATAAAATAATTATCTGTGCAAGGCCAATCCCATGGCCATGGTCCCTATCTCAGCTTATGCTGCGATATCTAAAAAATAAATAACGCAGCGCTGGCATTCTGATAGGGCCAGACACGCAGCGCTGGTATTCTGATAGGGCCAGACTAGCCAGGCCAGAATATTAGTTACTAGGTAATAGCTTTTGGTCTGTATCTAGCTTTAGTTAGTTTAAGCTTATATTGTACAGCTGAGTTATANCGCAGCGCTGGTATTCTGATAGGGCCAGACTAGCCAGGCCAGAATATCATAATTTGTGATCAATGTTTTTAGACTGCTACCGGTTTATGCTAACATGGTTTAGTGTTACTAAGTAATAGCTTTTGGTCTGTATCTAGCTTTAGTTAGTTTAAGCTTATATTGTACAGCTGAGTTATAATATTTTTGCATACTTGTGTTATTTTTCTCCTATTATAAGTAAAAACAAATATAAAATACTGTAAAATAAAAATAGCCACCTAATGTGGTTGTGGCAGTCAAAACAAATGTTATTTCATCTTACCACTGTTATAATGCGAAATTTTAGATGGATGGATGTTTGTTACTCAATCACTGGATTGGCTGAACAGATCTTAATCAGTATGATTATTTTATATCATATTTATTAGTTTATTATTTTAGCATGCATATGTATTTTATTAGTATTTATATTATCTGTATATTCTTTCCAAAATGTTAAAATTCAATTATTATTTTATTAGTAATTCCGCCCATGTACCACTATTGCACATAAAGTTTAAATAAATAAATAAACAGATCAGGATTAAATTTGGCACAGATCTAGAATATGGTTTGGCCTGGATTAAAAGTAGCCTAAGTGCATAGGCTACTTTTTACCCTTGGGATCATTTTCGACATTCACAAAGCCGCTGTCAGCAGCTAATGTTTCAATATACCTTTGTTGGCCTCTATCTCCCGACTTCCTCCTCTCATCACTGCCCTGACCGTAGTGATTTTCAAAATCATCATCATTATGGGGTTCTTTGATCTCATGCTTGACTGGTTTTGCTTCTTCATCACTCTGAGCTTGCTTTTCCTGATCGTTGTCTTGCTTGTCAGTTTGCTTCTGTTTTTCTAGCAGAGCTTTGAACTGGTTCATGAAGCTGCCATCATTGGAGAATATGTTGACTTTGCCTTTCTCATCTTTTGAGATGGGACTGGAAATAAACATGAAAGAGATATTTACTATACTTTTACAGCAATTTCATTCCCAACATGTATTTCAAACAATATGCTTGAGTGAATATTTATTTGAGTTTCTTATAATTTCTGTACTATAAGCTTAAACTGTGTTTAAAAGCACAGACTTGTTGTATTGTGGAAAGTAGACCATAGGCACATAATTATTTTACTTTCATCATGTTCAATAAGATTTTGTACTGGTCATGCAGTTCAATGACTTCCAACATACACATTAAATAACTGACAATACATTAGTGTGCTTACTTTGTAGCAGTCAATTGTACTGGTGATATAATGGCTAACTGAACATATACAGTGCTACAAAATAACAATATTTGAATGATTAGATACAATGTATTTTGTTATATATGATTCAAGTCATCAAAACTGTTGTATACAAAATACTTTCTGATTTAAGTGGGTCGGAGAGCAAGAGCTAAGCTTGTTTTACATGTAAAATGTATGCTGCTATTTTTATGAAAAATTTCATGCTGCATGCCATGAAATTTTTCACAAAAATAGCTGCATATATCCTCCTGATAGAATTTCAGTTATGGTGCTCAACATCAACAGAAATTAGCCACTCATGTTTGAGATATTATAATGCACAGACAGGTGCATGTTAAGTTTCTTTCTTTACTGCCCAAGAACACTTTTATTTTACCCGACCTGGTAATGAAACCCAGGACCCCCTCACTCAGCAGTCCAACTATATAGAGACCAATAGGGCAATATACATGCAAAGCTATGCATAGACACAACCTGGGTGGCGAATTGTAGGCACATAGACAAATGATTGATGAACCTGACCCTAGAGGATGGGCACTGAATGTGTGGTGCTTATATCTTGCTTTTCACGTACTTAATGTATAGGATCCATGTTTATTCGTTTTGAGTAATCCTAATGAGGATTACTCGAAACAAAAGGCGAACTTGACTAGTTGAAAAGAGCAAAACCAATACCTTCACATTGAACATGACTTAGATTTTAGTAACTTAAATAAGGCATGGTATGAATATTCCACACCATGCAAGCAGCAGGTGTTTTTGTTTCTGCTTCCTTGATAATATGTCGATGGTGCTAACAAGTTACATGTGAATAATAAATTGGTTAGGGAGTGATGCCATAAACCATTTCCGTAAATCGTATTGATTTGAACACTTTCCACGAGCGTTACACCAGAACGAATGGTTACAACTTCATGAGAACGTGAAAAAGTAATGATACATAATTGGATTTCATAAATAAGGCTTACTTAGATAGTTTTGCTTGAGCGGCAAGCGCTGCAGCCTGCTTTTGAGACTCCAACTTGGCCTGTATCTCCATTTTCTTTCTTTCGATTATTTGTTCTTGTTTCGACATTTGAGCCCATCTTGTACTGAGTGCCGATTTCGTCTTATTATCTTTGAAATGTATCATTGTTTGTTCATGCTACAATGAATCTATATTGGAAAAACGAAATGAAAATAAAATATCCTCAGTTTTCTTTCTCGCGATAATCAACTTGCAGTCTTGCACGAACTTCAGTTCTGTTAGTGACGTCCGACTGCGTCCGACTCCTCACAGATAACAAAAAAATATCCTCATTGTTTTACCAACCACACAAATCGACTAATTCTGTGGATGCAAATAGAACTGAACAATCAAAGATTTGTAATATGTAATAATCAATACGTTAAAAAAAACTAATTTCGAGCGAAGCTAAGCAAGCAAAGCTAATTTAGCCTTAGTTTCATATAGCCGATTTAGATTTTACTTAGATTTTGCTTGAATGTTCATTTTGTTAGTTAGACCTCATGCGAAATCCACGAGAAACTACTGCCGATAAACTTTTTAGCAGTTAGGCAGATGTTATGTTAAGTAAAATTTGTAACGCAATTTGATAAAAAAATACTTCAACCACTCAAAGCAGAAAATGATGACGACGATCTGATGAAGAACTTCGGAGGTCCGAAGTTCTTCATCAGATCGTCATCAAATTAAAATGGTACCTTTTTGGAAAAATACTCTTCCACACGAAAAAAAGAATCATCCAAATCAATTGACAATTGGCGAAAATATCGTAGAACAAACATTTTTCCTGGGATCCCAGCTTCAGATCCTTACGTATACCTTCCATCATCAGCTCAGCAAGATGAGATGTTGATTAAAAGGCACAATTATCTGAATTGCGTTAGGAAGTAAATGAAAAACTATGTATGTGACTTTAAAATTTGAGGATTGCCCTCAATTTCCCTAGGATCCCATCATCAGTCTGACTTGGTGTCAATGGGACTACCACAGGAGTATAGGCTTTCGAATAAAAAAAGAATCATCAAAATCCATTGCAAAAAATTGATTTCTGAATGCCTATTCAACATCTGCCTAGCCTTTTCTTTTTACCAACTATTTTGAAGTCGGCTTCCAGTTTGTCCGCTGGATGCAGCTAAATACCAGTATTTTACATAGAGACGAAGCGACTGCTTTAATGAATTCCACAACTCAGTGCCTGTACAGTGGGTACGATACTCTTTAGTAAGACATCTTTAATTTTGGGTTTCTGACCAATGTTCAAGTCCTAATACCACGGACGGTCCATTACCACCAACGCCAATCGCTTCCATATTTGATAAATAATTAGTACTTATTAGTACTACTAATCAGTTTAGTACCCAAACAACAAAATTGGCTCCTTAGTAGTTTTCGAGACTTTGAAGGTGGTAGTCACGCTCCCTTGAGCAGGACCACCATGAGCGTCGAAAAAGGGGGCATGCTACAGCTATTCTAAGTAGCTATACAAATAATTCGTACCTACCCTTTTAAGTGATTTATTTCTTACAAAACACGCAGAACTGAAACATTTGTATTCACCGAGAAATCAATGATGATAACTTTCGCGCGCTCGTTGAGCAGGACCACGACTTTGAATGTTGATTCCAAGTTTGAGGAGCTTATCACTTTCCTCAAATCTACATAGAAAATTAGTACCCTGCAGGATAAAATTTAGTACCCAAATTTCAAAATATGTACTCCAGTAGGTAGTTTACGAGATATATCATGCCATTGGTGGGGTGGCGGTAGTTACGATGTTAAATTTTCAATTCAAGATTTCCCTATTAGAAACTCTATGATTTCTCCCCTTTTAAAATTCATATTCTTAGGTGTTGCATTTTAGGAGATATTAGCTTTCATTACTTTTCCATGGTAAATATCCACGTATAACCCGACCAACTTATGTTGTCAATGCCGGTCGATTCTGTAAACATCTCGAAGTGAAGGCTTGGGTGAAGTGATCACGAACGGGTTGACAGCTCACCTCGTGATCACTTCACCCAAGCCTTCACTTCGAGAAGTTTACAGAATGGACCGGCAGAATTTGTGCGTTTGTAGGGTTGCGTACCCAAAGGGTAAAACGGGTCCCTATTACTATGACTCCGCTATCCGTCTGTCACCAGGCTGTATATCATGAACCGTGATAGTTAGACAGTTGAAATTTTGCACAGATGATGAATTTCTGTTGCCGCTATAACACAAATATTAAAAAAAACAGAATAAAATAAACATAAATTATGAAGAATAAATTAGAAGAAGAATAAATAAAATAAAATAAATTAACGGCAAAAAAACCGTTTTTTATATAGGAGCCCATATGATAAACGTGTTTTTTTTTTGCCGTTTTTATAGATAACTAGCGTCGCGCGGTTTACCCGCGTTGTTCCCGTTCCCGTGGGAACATGGGGATAAAATATAGCCTATGTTCCTCGCTGATAATGTAGCTTTCCAATGGTGAAAGAATTTTTGCAATCGGCCCAGTAGTTTTTGAGTTTATGCATTACAAACATACACACACACAAAAATATAAATTTTTCCTCTATAATATTAGTGTGATTTTATTTGTGTAATTTTATAATATTGGTGTAATTTATTTTGACAACATTATAGAGTAAAACACGTCCTATTCTCTTAGCCCGGAACTTGAACGAGCTTCCGGTGCTAATACAAGATTTATTTTGTAATTTGTCCTTGGCTATTGGCAATAGGAAAAAACTTCTTCAAAAGTAATATTAATTTTCTCATTGAGTTATCAATAAACCTTATTGGCCTCCGGTTTCTAATTTCGTACGTTATCGTGTTTAGTTTTAGTATACTTACTTACTCAGGGAAAAAGATATGAAATGTACAACGAAAGTGAGAATGTGCACAGGAAGTCACTTTTTACTAGGCCAAGGTCTAAAATGAAACATCAGATATCATTGCATATTATTCTTTTTATATTTTTTTTTCATCAGTTTAAATGGAAAATACAATTTCATTTATTTATAATGTTGTCATTTATTTATTGTAAACAAATATATTATAAAAGATTTACATATTACTATCAAAACAAAATATTCACAAAATGGCAGACTAACTAAACAATTACTTAGCTGTTTCATCAAGCATGCTAACAATTGCATCGTTTTGAGCTAAATAAGAAGGAGAAAGTTTGGCACTGATCCCATTATTCAAATTAAAGTGAAGATGGCATAAATGCACATTGCAGCAACACTATCTGTCGTATAAGTTAGTCTGTTTGTCCAGATTTTGAATAGGTACCTTTTATAACGATACTCTTCACAACCTCTCTTCAGCTCATGTATTGCATGATCTAATACTGACTACCTATTATACCTTCATATAAGCACTGCAGACGGCTAGCGTCCGCGCACTGCCAAAGTTTTCAAAACTATAAAGGGCAACGCCAAAGAGAGCCTACATCTGACTATTGTTTCTGTGGTAACTTGACAGTTATAATAAACTAATCTGCTGCCTCATTAAATCGAAATTCAAATTGACTTAATTAAAAAAAAAAAAAACAACAAACTCTGGCTCCTTTCATAACAATACAAATTCCATTGAATGGATAAAAGTAACTCAATTTAAAACATTCAAACAAATCCTCAATCAATTCAAATTAAAAAAGTACCTCTTCACATTTCTGCATTACCCTGCCTTAACAAAATCATATTATACACTTAGACAGTTGACAAACAAAAAAAAGCAATGGAAGAGGACAATGAGCAAAAGAAATCACAAAATATATAGAAACATTCGACATTGTGTAAGGTTGCTTCAACAAGTGTGCTTGGATGTTCTATGTGAACATGGGTTGCGAACTTACACAAATATTTCGGTGTAGCAAAAAGCTAGGTCTCTTCCACTGTTACATGAAATGCCGAAAAGAAAAGTATAATTCATAAATTGTACCTATACTTTGTTTATATTCTAATTTTTTTTTACATTTTAATAATTTAAAAACAACCAGTACTTGGTCGAGAAATTTATATCCATTTTTTTTGTGTATTTTATATTTTGATGAAATATTTATAAGCTAATTAACGTGAGCCGATGTCAGTATTCATAGCTAGTCGTCGTTCGCTCGAACCGGCTGGCAAGTCTGTCTCTCTCGTCCGCCCGACTCGAGCTTGTATAAACGTATCTATACATTATTAACACTACCGCATCGTCTATACATCTTGACTCATATATAATGCACTGATATTTCGAGGGGCACAAGGAATATCGCAGCATTGTTTCATTGCGCGCTGAGCGCTAAGGCCGCCGCCGCGCGGTCGGTTCGCACCAACCATAACCATCATTCTATATTCATATAATTTCCCCGTCATATACATTTCATAGCAATTAATAAAAATAAAACACTAAGATTACATCCCTTAACATGTCTAAATGTCTAATTCGTACTCTATTTACATTTGACATAATACATAATATTCAATTGTTCGGTGAATCGACAGTCTTACGAGATCGATGTCGAGCCGTCGAGCCCGGGCTCGCGGCGGCGGCCACCTCTGATTACTGTACAGCAAATTTACAATAACATTTGATCAGAATACGCAAACTCAAAGATCTACATCTAAAAATTAAAGTAAGGTAAGGATCATCATGTATGTCACGCCCGCCTTAAGCCGCTATAATATCAGCTATGTTAAGTAATAAAACATATTAAGTTTGCACATGACAAAAATGCCACTCGATAACATACATAACATTATTGAATAAAATAAAATAGGCCACATTCATTGTAATGGTTCAAATATGGGGTTAACACAACCTGAATTGAAGTTTCATAGGTAGATGCGATCAGATGACAACGAAAGTAACGTAGTTGACAAATATTGTGGCTGATTTGTCATGCGACAACAAATGATATATATTTGGGAATTAGTACTCCTAATATATCACTAACTAGGATTTAAGAAGATGACGTCACTAGATACTAAATATCTTCTACTCTGTACAATGGACTATGATATTTTATTGAGATATTTTTTTCCTTTGTATAAACATGACAAAATACAAATATTTCTGTCCAACTTTATAATAACTTAACCGGTAACAATCGAGCAACATTTGACATTTAATTACTCCCTTTGTGACAGTATAATTAGATATTTATATTGTAATACGTTAGAAAGGGATATCTTATTTTAAGTGGTCTGGGATTTGTAAATATTGGTCTAATCTACGTTAAGGAGACGTCAATATGACACGACGCGTATTAGTAGTAGGGGATCTAGTCACTAGTGTCATATTGAATCCAAAACGGAATTACGACCGCGTATCTCCTATGCATTTTTATTGCCTGTAAAAATATAGTATTCACATTCTTTTATCGCTATGCATGTACTAGGTGCGCCGATGAACAGTGCTAAATCAACGGTTTTGACAAATGGAATGCATTTTTCCAATAACTTCCAACAACCTCCCCGAAAAATATTAACAGAAGAAATCTACAATCAATAAACGAATGATTCAATTAATATAATGCATGTTATATTCAATAGTTATTACGAATTATTATAATAAAACAATCGATAGTGCTTAAACTAGTGGTAACAATAACATTTTTAACTGTTTGTTCCTATCGATTTCAATTGAGTTTTTTATTTATTATTATACTTGTAATAAATGACATTTAACATCATGCGATGCAACCAAGTAAGGGCAAGCAAAACGTTAAAGATAAAGGATTTACTAATGCGGGAATAATCTTATAAATTATGGAGCATAATCAATTGACGTCTGAAAAGTAGGTGTTGTCACTTATCAGTCACAGGTTGTCAGTAAGCTGTACTGTAAAGGTCACTGTTTATAAACAAGAGATAAGTAAATTCCCGCACAAATAATATCTTGCCGAAAATCTCCAACAGTCACTAACAGCTTTTGTTGGAAACTATTATTACAACAATAAACACTAAGTACGCTAAAAGAAAACGTTAACTCCTTTGTAAAAATGATTGTGTTGCTGATTCCTATTAACGATTCGACACGTAATAACTGTTTAATTTTGATAACTATACGATCTTCATTCAATTGATTTGTAAATACAAATAATCACTACGTTAAAGGGAATTTTATTGTAATAACGTTTCGTAACCAACAAACTGCTATGGTGACTGTTACGGCGAAAAGAATGAGTGATTTTTTGAATAAATAAATAACAGAAATAAATTAAAACCCAAAGCGAAATTTAATCATCTAATATCATGACCACAATATTGAGCATTATAATGAGTAAAAAAAAGCGATAATAAAACCACAAACTATTATCGTGAGCAACAAAAGGGCACTTACGTTTGAATTGACCAAATAACTTCACATCACTAATGAAAAATCTACTGTTCCTGTATATACATAAAACAATTGACGATTATAATGAAAATGAAATCCTCATGCCGTTCTGACACTTTAATTGACAAAAAACTAACAGAAGTAACTTTAATCCTTTAACAAGGTTTCGTAAACCTACGCAAAATGTTCGCGTTATACTATATAATACGCATATAACAACAAAGAAGTATACATTAGGTGAAAATTAACTTTACAATGACATCATCAAAATTTAAGGACGCTTATGCCGTTTAAGTTGACTTTTACAAATTGCATTTGGAATATGTAATGGACTTGCACAACTGACTTTGCTTTCAAAGATAAAAATCAGAATCACTTAACGCTAAATCATTTCAAATATGGACGTTACTTTCAGGACAAAATATGCAAGACGGCTTCCCACACATTGGACCAGGGACTGAACGCGGCGATCGTAAGTATTCGATAGATCGTGTAAGTACTCAAGCTTGGGCGATGTTTGTCGACTGGCCCGAATGTATACTAAAATTACTAAGAATTTTATTATGTTCTGGAGGGTATTTCCGAAAAGGACCAGATAAATGTTAACAGCTTTATTTATAAAAAAAACTCCTTAATTATGATTGGTTAAATACTGATTAGCAGATTCTTACTTAAAATTTTCTATAGGTTTCACAGCTGTCCGGGAGACCCGTAAAGGTAGCGCCCGCATAGCTCTGAAACGAGGGTTCAGTACGATACGGTAATATACCGGTTATACGGGCTCTACCAGGAGCGGGTCGCGGACCAATCCGCGTCGCTGTGAACGTTCTAGCGCCTCGCGTGCGTCACCGTTGTGGGAGTCCGTACGGCTCTCCCCTCAGAGTCTGATAATCAATATTTGAACTAATCCTATGGTTACATTTCTTTTATAAATAAGACCCCTTATTTCTAGTGGATGTCCAACACTGGCCGGTTGTTGCTATNGTCTCCCCTCAGAGTCTGATAATCAATATTTGAACTAATCATTTCACCATTTCTTTTATAAATAAGACCCCTTATTTCTAGTGGATGTCCAACACTGGCCGGTTGTTGCTATCTTTCGAGACGTTACATTTGGCAATAGAAAATAAACATTTACTCCGCGATTTTGGCAAACACTATAACCTCATTATGCATTTGGAACTCTGTCGTGTGATCCCCGAACCCAATCTAACACTACAACAGTAGCCATCACTCTATAAAGAGTTTACTTTGTGACATACGATGAGTTAGTTTAAAGCCATTCACTATTTACAAGATCTTCACACGGCAATAACACGACACAGCCAAATTTTAATAAATATGCTATTTAATATTGAAAATAATCCTGAATTATTACAATAGTCATAACAAAATTTAACAAGAACGTGAATAAATTTCTTTTATAAGATACTACTATTTACAACATGCAAGCCGGGCAAGACAAATAAAATAAAATGAACGTCCAACATTAAAATATGGATGGATTGTTTAGAAGCGAAAGGGACGACATTGGGCTAATTAGTATAGATAAAAAGGGCATATTAATTGTTATTGAAGGCCAATAGTCGATCAGAATTGACTCTCACAATTGTCAAAGTTTACAGTACTTAGTCATACGTCTGCGACATTAAATTATTTACACTTTGACCTTGTTACAAGAGAAATAGTAAAATAATTCAGCATACAGTATAAGCAAAATTCATTTGGACAACAATAACATCAGACGGCAATAATTTTCAACTGGAATTAAATGTGGACGAACATATATCTAATTGGACTATTTTATACTTGATAATTTAAATTTTTAATATACATATATGCTATTTACAATATAAAATCAACCAGTTCATGTCTTCGATATGGGTAATAGATTCACGCCATACGACTGACGACGGAGTAAATTGCGATTGTCACGAAGTCTCAATGACAATGGCAAATAAGGGCAGTTATATATAGCAGGATCTCTGTTTCTACTCTGTTTAAAACTAAGTAAAAATCAGATAAAATTTTCACTTTGTTACAAAAGCATGAAACATTTGGTCCGAAAAGAAGACAATACAGTTGTATTACAAAGTATTGAATGATTTATTCAGTATGGGAACTCACATCAGTTTCAGCGAATATCGCTCTGTTTAATCAGATGGTCAAGGTATCGCTCTGTTAAAATTAATGGAAGAACAATGAAACTTAATATACTATTATGTAACTTAATATTTTGTATTTATTAACTACAATGAGAATGACTAAAAACAGAACAATAATTACCTTAACCATGTGTTGTCACAACTATATAGTGTTCGTCTTGCCAGTTGGCAGGCTACCGTTAGTGCATCATTGATGCATATTTTAAAAATAACGCAAAATTCAAGTTCGATAGCAGCGCATATTCAATAGAACGAATAGCGAACTTTCATTTTTGTCCGAGTAGAGGTCATTCGTTAGTACGTATAGTATTCCAATGACAATAAGTTGTTGATTGGCATGATTCATGCATATTTATTAAGGTTTTTTCCTTGAAGACTCGAGCGAAAATGTTGTGCACGATTCGCATTATAACTCATTGAAAAAACGCCACTAAGGGGAATTACACGAAGAATGGACATCACAAACCACATTTTAGGAATCCATATTTCCCCAATGGAAAATGGACTTCACAATGCATCTTCGTGTATTCCCGCAATTATATAAATAAATATTAATCCAATTGAATAAAAAACTTAAATTTGCAAACCTGCCACAAGACAAGAACTACATACAAATCTGCGATTGTCCTATATACAACGTTATTCAGAGACGATAATCGAATCCCTAACAACAGGAATAGATTATGATCAAAGTATGGTACCAATGCAGCTTGAACTGGCAGTCCCACTACTTACTATTTGATGATATTTACAACAACTGCGTTTCACAGAAATATATGGTCCCAGACATCGATCACAGATTACCGTCCCTTACGAACGTTATAAGGCTGGATCGCTATTCAAAATCCTTGTGATAAAACATTTTGCAGTCAGAGCGGCTTTACCAGGACCGTTAAGAGTAAATCGAAGGCCTATCGTTATATATATAAAAAGCTTAACTCTGTCACTAAACGGGAGACACTGACTCGTATAAAAACTATAGATCTTATAATACAAATGTCTATGACCTGTTGAGATGCTCTGTGTAGGCGTGTTAGTTATGTATCAGTACTAAAGGCAGCGAGCGGCGGGCGGCGAGAAACTCGAGTGTCAGTACGCTTGAGTTGTACTCGCAGTCGAAACACGATCTGGTTTTAAGTTTCGCTGTAAACAAAAACAATAAATTAATATAACGTTCATAGTATCAAAAAGTAGGGGTTAAAAATGGCTCATACGAGGACGTTTCTACCAGATTTTCGCCATGGCACACTAAAACATTGAACTCGATCAAAATACCACTCAATTCGAGACTAAAAGTAATAAAATAGTAAAACATGCATTCAAACAGTCGAATGGAAAAATATTTGCATATCATTTCACACGTCTTATCACTAATTCACTATACTAAACATCGTACGTTCTGTGAAACCGATGCCGATAACAATTGATTGTCGTGATAAGCTTGTTGGCTTCATTCAAAATGGAAGCCAGTTTTTACAATATAATCTGGTGCATTAATCAATATTTAACTGTTCTAGAAACAATGCAAGTTTTGAAGATTTAGACGATTAAACATTGTTATTGGTATCGAAATATCAGTCAAAAGACGAGACACAGATATCGATCTATAAATAATATTATCTACTGAACAACAATTTTTCCTAAACGCACAACGATTCGATCTACGGTGACATTACAATCACTTACTGGTATGTTTCCGNATATTATCTACTGAACAACAGTTTTTCCTAAACGCACAACGATTCGATCTACGGTGACATTACAATCACTTACTGGTATGTTTCCGTAGTCCTTTAAATGCGATACAGACTTGAAATAAATAAATTAAATTGTAGGGCCGCTCTAAACATTTACAGAACAACTTTGGGTTTGGTGGAAAATTCTTCCTTTATATCATCGAAATCTATCTGCAATATATTTTTATTCATGTCAATATTACTCTAGTTGTTTACTCGGTCGGTAGGATAGCTTCATCAAATATTATCAACATTTGATAATAACAACAAAATCCTACTTTATATATGCTGCTCCTTTAAGATAGAACCAAAAAAACACGAATGTCGCGAGTCGCAACACATCCATTGCATTCAAGATGATAAAAACTAGACCTTCTCTTTACAGCGGCTCTAAGAATAATATTCTTGTTTTTAGTGTTTTAACAAAAACAAAAGTTCTGCCACACAGAGTTTGCCCAAGGCTCTCTAAAGCTTATTTCTTATGATATGATTTTACTGACGTTTTTACAGACGATTTTACCGTCTAGGCACTACTGGAACTCAGGCCTCTTCACGGTGAGAAATAGATGTGTCATAATTCACCACACCACATCTTGGTGTATGTTTACATGTTTTTTAACTGCTGTTTCTTAGACCACCATCTTTACCAATGTTTTCCGTATTAGTGTAAGTACAAGAGGAGTTAAAGCACTATATATATCATGTTATAAGGGGTAGTAACTCACCAGTTGATCATACTGATAGACCATACGCTTGATGTGAGTGAGTTTACGATGCAGGTAGTTAACGCGCCGCCTCTCCTGCTTGTAGCCCGGGTCGTTGTTCACGCGCCGGTATTCGTCGACGATGCGTTGTTCTATACTCTGTGTAACGATAAAAGTACTATTAGAGAAATGGAAGTAGTATTACGAGTTATTAAGAAAATCCTGGCAGATCAATATGAAGTTAGGGTCTCAATAGACGGATTGTACTGGAATTGCACACTATCTACAAAGTGCTGTTTGCAGCCAGTTTTTCGGTCCTGTAACAGTTTATTCTGTTTATAGTAGAGTACGCGCCTCTGTGATAAGTTTTCTGTTTATCATTATATCAGCCACAAGACCAATATTGACCATAGACTTCCTCTAAGTAATAAACCACAACGACCGGTTCGGGTGATTACCGCGAACTGTTTGAGTTCAATTTGGTCATACATAATAGGGAATGTTTTTTTAAATGTGTGTGAAAACCGTGTTTGATTACATAATAAACGTCACAACAATATCACTTTTGATTGATCGTGATCATGACAATGACCGCTAAGTCTTGCGTCAGTAGATTTTCTCTTCCAAACGTTCTAGAACCTTCGAGATTTAGAATAAGCCTTGATGATTCATGAAAATTATTGCAATAGTAATGTAATTTTGAGTTATCTATGTTCTTCATTACAATATTTATCAATATTTTATCACGTGATTTGATACTCGATTTTAGGCGTACAATAATTATTGTAAAATTTACATTACGTAATTAAATTAAAATAAATCTGAATCATGCTTATCTGTAAATGTTTATCTAGGAAAAGATACGACAGTCTTTTATCACAATTCATAGAAATCTTGTAGATAATTGTTTACATATCGAACTCTCAATGGATCACGTAATTCTGAATTATATTTCNTAGATACGAGTCTTTTATCACAATTCATAGAAATCTTGTAGATAATTGTTTACATATCGAACTCTCAATGGATCACGTAATTCTGAATTATATTTCGTTTAGAGTTCATGCATGCATTCCAGAATTTCCATCATACTAATGTTCATTTTATACTTGTAGGGGTTTATCTAAGAAAAAAAAATCCGTATGGTAATGGGAATAATCCCGTGCAGAAATTAACTATAGGAATATCCGCTGAACATTCTGCAAAGAGATCCTTTGAGGAAAACTTCGCAATCAAGTCGACTGTGTTGTTNATCCGTATGGTAATGGGAATAATCCCGTGCAGAAATTAACTATAGGAATCTCCGCTGAACATTCTGCAAAGAGATCCTTTGAGGAAAACTTCGCAATCAAGTCGACTGTGTTGTTTGTCACATACAGTTATCGTTTTCTAGATTGTCTGGAAGACGCGAGCGATAAGACCACCCATTGTGCATTATCTTTAAGTAGGCAGTAATTAATACTCTTTGTTAGTTTTTTTTATTCAATAATCAATATTATGATTCTTTGACTGGTGCGGTCGAGTCTGTTCAGTAAACTCTTAATCAATCTACGCCAGTGTTTCCCAAACATTGTTCTGCCATGGCCCGGTAATTTACACACTGCCCCTTCGTGACCCACTCACTCAATACTGGTTATATCAAGTAAAATAATACACATTTATTGTTATTAGAAGTATGTTTATATTACTATTAAATCTGTTTCTAGTACTAATATTTCGGTATCGCCTATTTAGTGATATTTTAAAAAACAAGGCGGCAATGCTGCGACCCACCAAATGGGAAACGCTGATCTACGCACCATTTCTAGTGGCATGATTTGACATGATGTAGTTTTCAATGTCGGTGAAAGTGTCAAATATCTACTTCACCCTTCACACCAATCAGAACGAAACAAAATTGTTTGCTTTCACTGTCCTAAACGATTGAATAGATTTTAATGCTGTATTCACCATCATTCACAGGTCTTGACGAATGTTATGTATCATCATTGTTTCGGTTGTATGACGTTCATAACTAGATGAAGGCCTCCCCAAACAATCCCACGATCACAGTTTATATCGTACCCGAGTGTAAATCCGGGTCTGTTCGCTTTTATTGAATTATGAATGTTAACATACCTGATGATGCGGCGACAGCGGTTGCGCGCGTTTAAGCTCAGCTTCTAAACGAGTAAACAGGGCAGCCACTTGCGCCACACGACCGTACAGCGACCGGTATTCCGTATACAACTCCGCGAACTCGTTCTTATACGCCCGCCGAATATTAGAACTAGTGATAGGCGGATATTGCCTGGAAAGAAAGAAAAGTTATGGTTATTGAGGTATTCCCAAGCCTAAGTATCTTACCCTGGCTGAAGAAGGCCTAATATAAACGAGCCTAGTCATGCCTTTATCAATCCCGTTTCCGTAGGAATTTCGGGAAATCCTCTCTTAGTACTCCCCCTTACACTCCCCAAGAAACTTCCATGCCAAATTTCAGCTTTCTACGATCAGCAGTTTTGGCTGTGCGTTGTCTGTCAGTCACCAGTAACGGAAGAATTTTATATAGATCGATATCCTGGCATTTTGAGATGTTCCAAATGAACTTCCATTTGTGTTTTGTTACAATATAACATACACAGTACCTACCAGCTAAATTATAATGAAGTTTAAACTTTGAAATATTGCACCTGATACTTTACGACTTTCTTTAGACATCCTGGAGTTTGAACTTTGGAACTACGATAAAATCAAAATGATTCCCAACAACAATTCTCAAGAAACTAATCATGATAACTAGTCCAAGTACGCTACATACAAATTACAGGTGAACTAGCTGCTACCGAGTCATCGTACTGAAATAAACTCTGACATTCACATTCAGAAGATCTAAATGTCAACTGCATAGCGATTTATTGAGAGACTACACCTGCCCAGGTGTTGAAAAAATGCTAATCTCAAAGAACGGCCACATGTATGCACGACTATACTGTTATTGGGACATCACACGTTTGCATTTCCCACGCAAATTTATTGACGCCATCTTAATTTTCATGCTGCGTTTAAACGACGCTCTAAAGTAGCGATCTCGTTTAGAATCAATCACGGAACTGATTTAAATTCTCGATACGCGTCCTTTCGTGTGAAAGATACCGTTTAAATTTAGTTCAAAATGTTTGTTTACCTTGAAATCCTTGATGATCTGGGGATAAAGAAAAACATAGTATGTATCAAATGCGTACTATCCATTACAATTTTACTTTTATAACCAATTTAGGGAATGATTTATGCTACTTTAATAGATGGCGATGGGTTTGCAAACTAAGTGTGATTTTAGTAACTCTAGACCTACGCCAATATTTCTAAATAATCTCTGTAAATACACCACGGAAAACCTTAAGTGTACGTTAAAATAATTATTTTACTGATTTTACGTAAGTATGTAATTCAAATTACCTTTCAATCTCTTCCAAATCAGTCATATTCTCATCAGGGACAGGCGGTAATTCTGTAGTATTTTCTAAGGGTTCATTATTTGTGATGTCTTTTTCTGTAAAAAAAAACAACAAAATTATTCTTCAAATCCTTAACACGAACTTAACTACGAAAAAAATAAATTGACTATCGTTAAGTTTTGCATATTTTGCGAAAAACAGAGATTTTTAATCAGGTGTCAGTCACCTGCGATGGCCATATGTTTGCATAAATTCTTATATTAAAAATTGAAATATTTGTAAACTAGGAGAGAAAATTATCGCGTTATTTATATGCGATCCTTGTAATTGTTTATAAACAAGAATAGAATGTTACAAATAAGATCATTATAAGTAATTATTGAACAGTTACTATGACCCAAGTTTTTAAGGTCGGTTCAGACTTGAGACTGTCCGAATGAACGAGTGAGTGAGTTGCGGTAGCCTTCGCTTGTATGCTCTAAAGATTTATAAGGCTACGATTAATGTTGCTACCGTACGCTCGTTCTAAACTTGGTCAGACTAACTGTTCACCTAATTTCACTAATGATCACTTATTTTACGTTTTTTATCTGTGGTACATACCTGTGATATTAGTTTGCTCTACTGGGGGACTACTTCTAAAACCGTTCGCTTTCACAGGACTGGGACAGAGATCCTTTACAGTATTATAATTGAGGGTATAGCCATTGTCCTTTTTAACTGAAAATATTAAAAAGAACACATTTAAACATCTCATTAAAAATGTGAAAGGCACTGACTTTTTTGTAATCAGTATCGTATCGTAGTTGCTCCAAATTAGAATGAATCGTTTTTTAATGAGTCATTGTTGCTAGGTAAACAATAAATTTTCTTGCTATCAAAAAGTTTCGCATACTACCGCCACGAAAGCCGGTTATTACGGCTATTCCATTTCCTTTATTTTAATTTAGGTGTTACTAGCGTCATTTCCCATCCTCCATAACTACGGGAGTAAATCATTAGTATAATTGTGTTTGTAAAGTATTTCAATAAAGTTACAGTATAATTGCAACGGATTCTATTAACGTTTATAAACCGTTGCAAATGTTTTCGCAATTCAATTATTCAGTAATAAGAATATTTGTTTACGTGCTATTATGATTCATACTTTGACTTCAGTACAGATAGTATCTTTCGCCCAAGTACGTATTCTGACAAGTTTCCGTGAGTCGTATTTTCTCCAGTCACCTTACCTCTCCTTTCCGAGACCTTGCTCTCAAAGGCATGAACTTATGATTGAACCTTGGTTACTTGTACCACGACGCTCACCGACTCGAAGGGTCAGTGACACTACTTATTTGAGTTTCATGATATTTAAAGAGACCTCTCCTACTGCAGGTTGGGCTTCGATTCTATAAAGGTCAACAACCTTGCGGAACCACCACATGGGGGCATTACCCCCAATTAAAGGACGATTACAATATCTAGGTATCAATGAGTGTGAATAGGATCATTCTCATTTTGACACTGACTACAGACTGTTCATTTATATCACTCGTGACCATACGTGTAGGATACAGCAGACTACTTTTCAACTTAGCTATCACAAATTCACTCGAAAGACGTTCACTTCTGGACTTAGACCTCTCCAAGTGTCGCCACGTGGACTGGTGACAGCACCAGTCCACGTGGCGACACT
>NDFZ01004144.1:43355-56299 GCA_002192655.3 Mamestra configurata
GGCCGGCGGAGGTTGCGGGCGCGACGCGGGCGGTACGGGCCGCTCCGCTCGCTCGGGCCTTTCCACCCGCTCAGGCCTTTCTTGCCGCTCGGGCCTTTCTTGCCGCTCGGGTCTTTCGGGCCTCTCAGGCCGCTCTGCCCGTTCAGGCCGTTCAGGTCGCTCGGGCCGTTCAGGCCGCTCAGGCCGCTCGGGCCGGTCAGGCCTCTCCGCCCGTTCAGCTAACTGGGTCGCTCCCGCAACCGAGTAAGGATGCGCTGTGCGCACTTTGACGCGACGTCCGATGTCCGTCTGGTTAGGTTTGATCACGCGGGTGCTGGAATAGGACCATTTGAGTGAGCTCAAGCGGAATTTATTGCTCAAAACATTTAAGTAAACCTAAAAGTGAGGGTAATTAACAGTGACTATGAGATCTAAGTGTATTCCTACATTTTTACAAAACTCATTCCCGGTGATCTGATTTTCATGAACGTATTAATCATACTTTAATATTTTATTTGATAAGCTTTAGATTAATCAAGTTTCCTGTTTATATTCTCAATCCACTATCAATGTACAAAGAAATAATATGGCGGAAATTCCAGAATTTTTGGGAAAATAACTGGCTAAATGACTCTGAATTAAGAAAACGTTTTAACAAACTTTGCAAGCAAAAAGATACGAATATTCTTTTAATATCTTTCCCAAGCAAGGCTCATTTAGTGAGAATCAACCAATTAAGTTATNAAACCCTGTTTTAACAAACTTTGCAAGCAAAAAGATAAAGAGCCTTTAACGAAGTGTCGAATATTCTTTTAATATCTTTCCCAAGCAAGGCTCATTTAGTGAGAATCAACCAATTAAGTTATATGAAGCTCTTGCTATAAAACACGTCTTGTTCTATTCCCAACAAAAGCGCGAAGTTTCTGGGCTAATTTATACTTTTATACTACACGTGCAAAACTGTGGTGGGTGCAAGTAGTGCGTGTACTGACCATTTACTCTGCTCCGCGGCGACAGTTCTCGCCATACGGTCCTTGGTGGCCTCGTACGAGTCGTCATTGGCCTGGACACGCATTCTGCGTGGTAGCGGCCCGCACGACTCCAAACGCCGAGCGCCGCCACTCCGGACGCACTCGAACGAACCCTGGAACACAAGGGGCTGGCTTTAAAACTACAGTTGGGTGAGAGAACAGCACAGTAATGGAGAAATGGCCATCGAAATCAATCATCATAATTTTCCAAGAAAAGCAACTAGAAGTCTCCTTACAGAAAACGATAAATGGCCAAAGACTGATAGACTAAAAGAAAATTTTCTTTTAAAAATATTACTCGGCTCTACGGACAAGGCCGTTCAATTAAAAGATTTGCTGGCCGCGGAAATTGAGTTTCTTCCTAATCTCATTAAAATCCAAAGCCTCTTTGTTTAAAAGAAACCTTGCAAAGAAACTCTGCTGTAAGTCTATTACTGGAAACTATTATTTCCATTCCATTTCCCAAAATATCATTAAGTATTTACTGGAATTTTATCGTATACCGAAAAAATAAAGGCGAATTGCCTTACTATAAAAGCTTTTACAGAAGCTTTATTGAACGCAGTTCGTGGGAGGGTGAAATTACTACACCCACGCAGAAAACGCTTATATGTCGAGGCGATGAATTGTTTCGGCTATTAGTGATAGTATATCTAACACCTTTAGGTTAATATCAAATGTCCCGTTGCTTTTTTGGGTTAAAATGTTCTCTATAAACAGCTAGCAAGTAAGCTCTTCTACTCTTACATTAGTCGTGTTCGAGATCCTTTGAAATATCTGATGATCCACCAGTTGAAAAGTAAAGTAAGAGAGGAGTAAATACATTTTGATTAAAAATTAAAATGAAGCTACTTCATGATGCAACGTAGTGTGCGTTCTGCGACTGAATTCGCGCTTTCTAACAGCTATTGGGTAACGTTCTTAGTACGGCCCGTACCACCGCATTCCGAGTCCACGTGAAATTTACATGTTTTGCGAATCATGACTGAAGAATATTATCAGACAGACTTCTTGATAATCCAGAGGGCCTACTTAGCACAAATGTTTTTGACATTTAGTAACGAAACGTTAAATTTTACAACAACTATAATACTCGTTTCGCACATCATATTTATTTGAATTGGATACTATTCATATAATTCATATTTTTGTATGATACAAATTGTAGTTCTTTATATTCAAAATTCACTTACGTTACTGTAACGTTACTATACGTCAAAACATTCGTGCTAGGCCCCCTGAAGTCTGTATAAGTGCGGAAGTTTGCGTTAGTTTGTAAAAGATGCCGCGTCATCATATGCAGCGAGCCAGAGTTCTTGTCTGAAGAGTCATCACGACTAATTTTAGTTTCAAGATAAGTTTTGTCTAAAAACTACATATATTCTATATCATACAGTGAATAGCCAATATTTTTGTTCCTTACTGAGTCACAGATCTATTTATAATTGAAGCCGACATAAATTATCCAATATGTACAGAATTAATACCTGTCATTCCTGCACATACTAAAAATAAAATATTTTGACGTGGTCCTACGAAAATATTCAGGGCATAGTAAAGGCGCCACATGTAAGTTTACTCTTACGAATTTGTCGGTCACGCAATTTATTTATCGGCTGCAACTGTTCCGCGACCCAGAAACCCACGAACGCGTCACAGCATGGGAGAAGCATGGAGAATAATAATCGACCACCATCTTGAATCAGCTGATTAACACGTTGCTAAATTATATGCTTCAATACTCTGATCTGCCTTGAATGTAGGCATTCGTCGAGCTTCTTATCTCGGTTCGGTCGTAAAAATTGACCGAGATGTGTGAAAGACGAAAGCGTGATTGTATATAACACATACATACTTCTCGGTTGCCAAGGGCTCTGTGTTGTTAACCCAACATACGATTTATGTATGTCAAGAGTCTGATAAAACAGCGCAATATTTTTTTTATAACTAGTTTTTGCCCGCGACTTCGTGCGCGCATATCCCGTTATTCCCGTTCCCGTAGGAAATTTCAGAAAATCCTCTCTTTCGTGCCAAATTTCAGCTTTCTACGACCCGTAGTTTCGGCTGTGCGTTGTCTGTCAGTTAGTCACTCATCATCAGGAACGCAAGAGTTTATGTCATCGGATAACTGCAAACTCCGTAAGATTATAAAATATCTTGAGAGATTGTATATAATATTGATTAAAGTTAACATCGAATGGAAGGCGTAAGATTATACAATTAAATATTAAGCCTGTCCGAGGAATGTAAAATGTAATGAAGTTCAATCAACTTGTAAGACGTAACTTTAACTAAAAACGGGTTATCTCTTCTCTTGGCAAGGGTAGGAGACCAGTCATCTATAAACAAAGTACAACTTACATGATAACAAGATACTGTAAAAGTCTAGTTGCTGATATGAACATTCTAATAACGGAAAAATATTTGCTTTATAACCATGTAACAAGTGCTAATAAAGTGTTTTTTTTTTAAACTAAATACTTCTGGAAAATTCTATATAGGTACATATATTATACCATAAATAAAGGCCTTATAAAAATGTCCACTGCAATATATTATGATCAGGTTTTCAATAAATTGGTCGTCTGTTGTTTAACCTTGATATTTGTTAAGATGATTGAAGTACCTATATAAACTTTGTTTATAGTAGAGAAACACTCGTTTATACATGAAGGTAAAATACTTATTCACTTCTGGAAAAGGTTCAGTATGTTTTTCAATATTTCTATCACAATGAAGATTGGGGATGTCAGGGTTGGGTAAACAGCTTTGTCATCAACTCTTTATCCTTTTACAAAAGAAACATAACTAACACATGGTTAAACTAGATCATGTGGAAAAGATAAAATCCAAGTAAAATGACTATTGGCTATGCTTGTTTGATAATGATAATACCCGTATGTCGCACAAACTCGTTTTTATCAAGGTGATCTATCTAGGATGTGTTCAAATAGGTTGGACTCATTACAATATTTTATAATTACAAATTATTTTTGGTGGTTTTCCTAGGAGACTAGATATTTTTGGCTAAACATTATTGGCTATCTCAACTACCAATATACATTTAATGATTAAAGGAGTTGCTACTTCTTGAATAGCGATACAATCTGATCCAAGCTATCAGGTTTTGTGCACAAAAATGCGCGTAAAAATCTGAGAATCACTTTCGTTTGGAATGTTGGTCACTCACATAGGAGTGTCAAAAAGTTTGCGTTCTAAATGACACACATAACTGCCCGTAGATGTCAAGTCAAATACTGAACATAGGCCTCCCGCATACACAAGAACAAATGTTCTTGGGGAAACCATGTCAAATAGTTATCATGCTTGACACGTGCTTGGAGATCACAGATATTATCAGACTGAAGTAATTGTTGCCAATACGCCTGATAATAATCTTAAATTACCTGTTATTGATCCAAATGGTCTATTTTGAACTGCTTAAGACTAGGTTAAATGAAGGGAACTGATTAGTTACCTGTGGACCCTCCATCTCTGCATTACTATTAAAGCTGAAGTGAAATGTAGCCTCGCCTGATTGGCCATTGCCACTGGCTGGCGCCGGAATGGAGATTTTCTGAAATAGGGAGAAACACCATGTTAATTACCGAAAGAGTTTAATCACAATAAATACAAAGTAGAAAATGTTGAGATAGAGACCCAAATTCATTGGTTTACATGCCAAGCAAGTTAGCAATTACTACACATCAGCGTTCTTAGATTAGGCTCTTAGGTTTGCTTCAATTGGATCATTGCACACGGCAAGAGTTTAAAGCCAAGGTCCTGACATTACATAGAAAATTGTAATATTCTTTATGAATAATATCATCTCACAAGTGTTTTATGCCCTTATCAACAGAACAAATATAAACAGTGTCATTCAGTTAACGCACGTGATATCTTTATGAAGACATTAAAATATCGGTTAGCACACATCTGAATTCTGCTCATAGTAGGTATAAACAACTGGTTAAAAAAAACAGTCCTTGGATTTGTTACACATGTAATTATTCCGAACAAGACCATCTTACTATACCAGATACCTGTATAATCAATTAATTTTGTACTGTGCCCTTGAGCACTATCTCAGGAACGCCGTANAAAGGAGTTGCTACTTCTTGAATAGCGATACAATCTGATCCAAGCTATCAGGTTTTGTGCACAAAAATGCGCGTAAAAATCTGAGAATCACTTTCGTTTGGAATGTTGGTCACTCACATAGGAGTGTCAAAAAGTTTGCGTTCTAAATGACACACATAACTGCCCGTAGATGTCAAGTCAAATACTGAACATAGGCCTCCCGCATACACAAGAACAAGAACAGTTCTTGGGGAAACCATGTCAAATAGTTATCATGCTTGACACGTGCTTGGAGATCACAGATATTATCAGACTGAAGTAACTGTTGCCAATACGCCTGATAATAATCTTAAATTACCTGTTATTGATCCAAATGGTCTATATTGAACTGCTTAAGACTAGGTTAAATGAAGGGAACTGATTAGTTACCTGTGGACCCTCCATCTCTGCATTACTATTAAAGCTGAAGTGAAATGTAGCCTCGCCTGATTGGCCATTGCCACTGGCTGGCGCCGGAATGGAGATTTTCTGAAATAGGGAGAAACACCATGTTAATTACCGAAAGAGTTTAATCACAATAAATACAAAGTAGAAAATGTTGAGATAGAGACCCAAATTCATTGGTTTACATGCCAAGCAAGTTAGCAATTACTACACATCAGCGTTCTTAGATTAGGCTCTTAGGTTTGCTTCAATTGGATCATTGCACACGGCAAGAGTTTAAAGCCAAGGTCCTGACATTACATAGAAAATTGTAATATTCTTTATGAATAATATCATCTCACAAGTGTTTTATGCCCTTATCAACAGAACAAATATAAACAGTGTCATTCAGTTAACGCACGTGATATCTTTATGAAGACATTAAAATATCGGTTAGCACACATCTGAATTCTGCTCATAGTAGGTATAAACAACTGGTTAAAAAAAACAGTCCTTGGATTTGTTACACATGTAATTATTCCGAACAAGACCATCTTACTATACCAGATACCTGTATAATCAATTAATTTTGTACTGTGCCCTTGAGCACTATCTCAGGAACGCCGTAGTAATAAATATTATTATATTTGATGGTTTCGTTTTTATTGAACAAAAATAGGATGTGCGCGGAACGTGTGAATAATAGTTAAGTCGTAACAAGATGCGGACTGACGTAAGCAAATGATAAACAAAATTATTTCGGCGAGACTGAACGGTACAGATAACTTTGTTCTAATCGAAGGAAAGAGTCTGAAACTCTATGCAGCACGTGAATAATTTGAAAAGAATCTGTATAATCGCGTGTATAAGATGTTAAGAGTTTCAACGTGGGAAATCTGGCACGAGATCACGGTGTGAATCACACAAAAAAAACGCCAAATGACTGTTTGACGAAATCAAGCATCATGCATAATGAAAGACCAGTGTTTTATTGTATTACATACACTTATCCACCTGCTATGCGATTGCGCGTAAATGATAAAAGAGCAAAGTAATCCCATGAGAAATCTACGACGTTTCTTGTTACATTTCCAAATAAGGCTGACCTGGGCCAGTAGGCTTAACGCAATTGCAACCGCGTACATACGTATGCGTCCATAGACGTACACAACTCAACAAGTGAGTAATGACTTTCATCGTCTGGTATGGCAACGCCGCGACTACAGAGCCGATGAGCGTATCATACCGTTTCACCATTAAATACATCTTGTTTGTAAATAAATCAACCTTACAAATCAATATTTTGTCCAATGTATTTGTCAGAATATTAATACCTGTATCGGTTTTTACGAATATCTTTAAAACAACACTCCTCAACTTTCGGAATCTGTTTATTGAGGTCGCTACGAGTTCTTCATGGTTCGCTACGCAGTGCCAGAAAAAACAAATGAACTCGATTTATTTTGTCCAGATTTTCCACTTCCCTTTCTCAGACACTACAGAAATGAGTTTCTTTTTAGAGTGGCTGATGAAACATGACTACAAGCTGACCCTTTTTGACGCAAAGGCGGCGTGTTTGCCAGCGGTAAGTTCTATTATAAAATAGTGTACAACAGCAAGACTAGTATCCAGGCGTGCCTCATTTGGTGACGCGCACACCTACATGCGTGGCCGCGAGCCGCTGTAAGGTCGCGGCTGGCGATGTGTGCCAGCACCACAATGCCAGGCAATTAACCTATTAAAGAGTGCGCCGCAAAGCGGACACCGATGGAGCAATAACCCGACAAGTCCAGCCGCTAACGTGTTAACCGATACTCAGATTGCTCATTACACCCTTCCTCGTTTTTTTCTAAGGTTTATTCCCTAAACTGGCTTATAAAATGTGGCCATGACTTAATTAGGTAACAGCGTATTTTCCTGCTCGACAGACGTAACTAAAGCCTGGTTACTAATCCGTAAACTACTGTAAAAATGTAACAGTATCTTTACATTTGCTTAGATAAGTATTTGTAGAGTGTTATATTTTTAGCCAGTTATCGTTTTCTTCGCAATATACTGTAGAATCTTAGCAATTATCCCATAAAAACTAAGTCAATAATGCACAAAGCGTCGGCGTCCATCACGCGATTCAAGTCTGATAAACACAAGGTAAAGGCATAGAGCATAATATGGAATTATGGAGCTAATGAGGAAAAAACCCGCTACGAGCGGTGCGGGCAGCAGACACTGCGGTGGAGTGCGGGGCGCGGCTTTCTCTGCGGTACAGCCGACCGATATAAAGAGCGCCTCGCGATGGAACACTTCGGCATTCGGTGAACAGCCGTCTCGCCCGCATCGCCCGCTGCTCATTCCATGGTTCCTTGTATTGTTTTGGCTTGCTGCTTTTATTGACCGATTTTTGTGATTGTCACTAATACAATAACATACACGATTAGATACCTAGTTATTTATAGGTAAATAGTCTAACCATCTGCAAATAGTATCATGTCAAGGTCGTTAGTTTCATTGTGTCTTCTGACGAAGGTCGGCCAGTGTGCCTCGTTTGGACCGGAAAATAGGTGTACACTAGGAAATCCGACGTCCGTTTTTCAAGGCATTATTGAAATGCCCCCTAGCCGATTAATCTGCAGTTGTCTTATCAGACTTCACATGCCAGCTGTGCCAGTAAATCTTTCGGTTACGTCAGTCTGAATGCGTAAACAGCTGTTTTCAGCTGGATTCTTTTGATTTTTTCGGTTGTGGTAGAGGATTTCTTTATTGTGTATTGCCCGTCGTGCGCAACGACTCTGGCTTTTGTTGGTTACCTAATTTCACAGCAAGCGGCGAGCGGTACACAGGCTTGCGAAGTGAGAGGCCGTCACAACCGGTCCGTTCGGCTCGCTCGACCGAGAGATATACCTACGACTACGTCGCAGATAGTGTTCTCGCTTGTGGATTGGCTTATATGATCACATGTATATAAAGAAATATTAAGCCACTTTGTTGCTAGCTAATCGTTCGGAAAGCATTGTAAGATATAAAACACATAATGTATTTTACAATTCCACGGGACAAACCCGGACGCAAACCAGCGGTCGTGTGCCCCAGCCTCGAGTTAACGTGTTGTATCTTATTGACGTAACATCGCGGAGGTGGCACCGTGCGTGCGATGCAAATTGAACTTTAAATATAGCCTGCTGTTGGTACAATATTCGTTCTACCGATGTTGGCATACGTCAGTAGTGTACGATAATAAATGGTTCACTTCAACACGAATCGTAGCGGGAAATCCACGCGACTGGCTTGTGATCGCCACCATGTTAATTGCTTGCCGACTTGTTATTTTCTTTACTTTATGATATATGATAATGTGTATTGGCAATAATTATCTCTAAGTTGTTTACAGTTCAACCTTCAACCCACAAAATGCTGAACTGGAATGGAATTAAAAGCAAACAACAAACATGAAAACAACAAAGAAATCTGACAAGCCAAATTACAATCTTCCATTTTGTATAATTGAACCTTCAATTTTAAATACAACGCAGTGGCAGGAAGTAAAACATTTTGAATACCTATCTAAAGTAAATTCTACTTTTTAGATAAGAGCTTCTTAATTAATTCAAGTAATATAATTGCAATTAATTCCTTTTGTTATCGATTTCAATATCAGACTTATCAAATTTTTAATGTATCGACCGGCAAAATTATCACGAAGTTAAAAAAACAGATAACCGATTGATCAGTTGAACAACAAGCTACAACGACTTGTTCTCAATATTAAATGACCGCGTGCCCTTTGAAGAGCAATTCAAAGTGTTATAAACCTGAAATAGTACTGTCAATCTTGGAGACTGTCTACAAAATAAGGTATCATAAGAAATAAGTACTAGGGCTATTTATAAATAAACATGCGAATGTAAACGTTCAAGTAGTTGACGTGTTGATAAACAATATTCTGTTCACAGTGCCTTACCAGTGCCAACAGTGTCTTTTAAGAAAGGAAATTTTTAAATCAACTTCATGGAGAGTAGAGAATTTGGCAATGCGTTCGCGGAAGAAATTGTTCTAACACAATTTACTAACGGTAATAGTCACTTTCATCGCAGCAGACACATTTAAAGGCGAAGTGAGTGGCCAGTTATTCGTGAGGTTTCTACGATACTATTTGCATATTCGCCGACTTTCTAATGGACGATGCCGCCGCTCTTGTCGCAATCGTCGGCAGCGGTGAGGTAACACTGATTCATTTAATTATATACTTATGTTGAAAAAACAGTATTCGAGTCTCGCGCATTGTTGCCATTGAACACTGTTGTGTAGCCAGTCTAGCTTGGGTTTTTTCGCTCGCTCGGCGAACGCTCATTGGCCGCAGCAGCGCACTTATTAAAAAGTCGCGTTCGAAAACCAGAATACCTTGTCTTTACGTATATTCGATCGATTAAGATATAAGCCAAGCAATCGTGCCACGAATCTACCGACACCGGCGTATCGAATAATTTCAAACTTAGCAATTCTGTTTCTTGGGCAAACACACCTTGATACGGTTGCAAAATTTTGCGGTCGCAATACCTAATCAAACTTTGTCTTGTCGACAAATAGGCAAATTCTATTTTACGTAAATCTTCTATTGCGGTGAATGAACTATGTTAATTATTTGCGCGTGGTAAATGATTAGATTAGTACACCCAGGCCACTTGAGCGTGTATTTTGTTATCGTAGCTTCCTATATTATAGATACCGTTGATTACGTCAAACTTGAGATTATTCTTTGGGCGTGACAAAATATAATACAGTTTTGCTCATTGTTACGTTGGATAAAAACATTGAAGTACATACCTATAAAATTATGTACGTTGCATTGTAAATATCACGAGCGCTGCGGTTGACGGGTGGGTCTTTGCAAGGATTCATTCTGGTGCCGTTCTCCTTCGCGGCGGCCGCTCGCGACCTTCCGCCAGAGGAGGGGCACCTCTCACCGGCGACGTGACTGCAACCACGGCCTTACGTCGCGAGGCTGTATCGAAACCTCTACGTAACGAAGCTCTTTCCAGCCGCGGTTACTCAACGCCCGATAGTTCCGTCGATACATACCTACATACTTGCTTCGCCGTATAAACCACCAGCAGATCACGTGATTACCTTGCGTAACGAATTATTGCCGGCACACCTTTTGATACAACGTGAAATACATAGAAATCTTTAATTATTGAGACACATTATGTTGAAACTATTACTTCAGTTGCGAAAACAGAATAATATCAGACGAAGTTCCTACTATCTACTTATCATGAACGAGAACAAAAACATCCAAAAAGCCTGATTGCGAACAGTTTCAAGACAGTCGATAATTATTACGACGACGATGGTTAAGTAGTACACGTATGAAAACATGATTCTAGAGATCGCTCCATCAAAAACAATGGTAAGTAAGTAAAAGGCGAATGGATGTTCCCACTGCAAGTAAGACCGAGCCATTGTACAAAATAGAGTTACTTTTACTAACGATCATCAGAATAACAACTTATTGTTTCATTTTCCACAAACACATTAACCAACATTCACCCACGCATTTAGGCCGTGTGGTAAGTATATTGATAATGCAATAGGCCAAAACCACTATAGATGGTGTTATTACAATAGCTAGCCATAGAAATGTAGATCTAAAACGGACACAAAATCTTCAAATTCAAGAGCGAACAGAACAGCGCAAATTTCGTCAGTTCTAGGTCAATTATTGAGAGGAACTAATCGAAATCTCATAAGTGATTAGCAACCAATGTGTAATTAGTAACAATGACAAAAAAAGAACAACAGAAATAGATGGTCGAAAATAGTGTTGACACGATTGGTAGACATCTCACCAGAAAATTGCAGACTCCGTAAGATTGTAACAAATCTTCATTAAATTACAATTTCTCGATAAAAAATCGTTTTGTTAATCCCAGCAAAATGTTTCCAATATATCCGTGTTTTATTAAGAGAAAATAGTTTACAATTTCACGCGACATTTTACTATCTTACGGCGTTTGCAATTTTTCGGTGACATATACATCGCCGGACGAGGACGTCAGTGTTAGGGCAGGAGGAACACTTGTAGATCGTTGTGTAGTAGATTCTGAGAAAATGACGTGCTATGTGCTTCATGAGTTAGTATTCAATAGACCTCTCTCTCGTATATTTTACATGGACGGTACTCAACCTGCTAAAGATTATTCATATCAGATAATACTATAATGAAATGGAATAAAATAAACTAAACCATCTTGGATGTTACCTCACGTATAAAAACATACATGAAAGGAACAACACAGATTCAAGGATGTATCAAAAACAAATAAGAGGCAAAACAACGAATTTATGAGATTCAACGCTTCAAAATGTAGCATACTGATGCGAAAGGGGATTGACCGAGGTTATTTCCCTCAGGACTCGACGCTAAGAAGAAGGTTATCCGGAAAAATAAGCTCGTCTAATAAAAGTCAGATAAGTCACGATTTTCTTTACGAATAAAGTTTACCCCGGTAATTTCTAGTCATTAATTTAGAGGTCAGACATTGTTCAACATGACACCAATAAGATATTTTTACTTTTAATTTAATTTTAATGTAGTTATAGTTGACAGTACTTCAAGGCAGTCGAAACTGTCGATTAGTGTCGATGCAGTATCTGACGCACAATATAACGACGAGACCAGATAATGTCGCAAGTATTTAGATCAAGGTGCGAAACACGCGTTCGAGAGTCGAGATCGGATCCGAGGAATTTTTGTTGAAGATCACGCTCGCGCTCATGTTGAAGCGCATAAATTCATAATGAAACCAAAGCGGAATATACAACAGTAGAAATTAATGTATAAAACAAGAAATCTACACACGATTCAATTGAATATTAAAACGGAAAACAGTTTCAAATACAATCAAAAGGGAAATTCGCATTGAGCTAAATATGTGAATTTAGATATGGGGTCACGAAGGGGACAAATTTATACTTTAAACGGCATCTTATCAAAACTCAGTGTGGTGTGTAAGAGATAAGACAATGTAAGGCTGATAGTAATAAACAATAACATATGGTTCATACATNAGAAAACAGTTTCAAATACAATCAAAAGGGAAATTCGCATTGAGGGGGACAAATTTATACTTTAAACGGCATCTTATCAAAACTCAGTGTGGTGTGTAAGAGATAAGACAATGTAAGGCTGATAGTAATAAACAATAACATATGGTTCATACATTTATCAGGGAAAGTGCTCATGATTTTGAGAAGTCTGATATAATGACTAAGAGTAGAACTCAACTGTGCAGCCAAGTGGTTTCCGATATCAGCATTGGAACTCGGATACAAGACTTTTTTAAAGTGCAATCCGCCGTAGATGAGAATGACTTGTGTGTGAACGTCGGATCCAGAACAATCCAGTGGCACAGTCGCGGCGCCGACGCGACGTGA
>NDFZ01004145.1:0-56358 GCA_002192655.3 Mamestra configurata
CTTTTTATTAATTTCTTAAAATATTAAATCTAGAGATCGTTTTTTGACGACCGGCAACCAGTGCTGCCAGTCAAAAAAATCATCTCAATCATCATCTCTTCTCAAAATGTTGGCGGTTGTTCATTTGATACACACGGATGGTTATTTCAAGGAACTAGGTTACATAAATAAGATAATTATCTTATTTACAGGGATAAAACATGTGAGATAGCCTATGCTGAGGTATAAGTACTAGGCTGTCAGCAAGGAGGTACAGGATTGACGGTCCAACTCTCATGGTAAATTGATAGCAGTATCGTCAGAGGCAATCCTAATGAAGAAAAGAAAGAAAAATATTAAATTATACAAGGTAAACGAAACAGTAAAATAAATTAATAACTGTCAATAATTCTTAATTAATAACAGCTAACAACATGGATTTAAACTGTGCAGCAAAATAGCACTGTACTTCATGATGGAAACCATAATAATGAGGATGATCCTATGCACTCTTGACTGCATGGTAGTTAGAAACACGAACGTTACTATCGCGTATAAAACCAACGAATCAGCGTTATGACCACACATATATTTGAAGTAAAGTTTCTATGTATAAATGTTACTTAACACTAAGATGACTACACATAGTAGATTGTCTCTCAAACGATGACTAAAGTATTCTAAGAAAAACGTCAAGATTGAAATGACCGTATCTTTTTCTATTACTTAGACTCCGCTGTCCGTCTATCACCAGGCTGTATCTCATGAACCGTGATAGTTAGACAGTTGAAATTTTTACAGATGATGCCGCTGTTGCCGCTATAACAACAAATACTACAGAACAGAATAAAATAAATATTAAAGGGGGATTTTTTGGTCGTTTTTATAGATAATGTTACGGAACCCTTCGTGCGCCAGTCCGATTAGCACTTGGCTGGTATTTTTATTTTTGGGATGGGTTTGCTCTTGACTCTAGTCTAGGTCATAGATGACAGAGACTAAAACGACGATGGAGCGAGCTTATGCAGAAGAAGCCTGTTTCGTTGGCCAAAGCTCGTCAAATCCACAACCAGTATCCCACACATGTATTAATGAAACAAAGTTTCTTGCAAACACTTGTAGGCCTAAGTCAGTAGCAAGTGTAACCACAAAACGCCCTCCCGGGACTGGCTCGTACGTTGTACACAATGGTAGACAATGGCACACAGTGGTACACTGTGCGTTCATGGTGCCATGGTTTTTATTGCACGCCTTACGAGTATGTTCAAGTATGTGTGTTTGGGTGTTCGAAGGTGTCATTTTTGGAGAGAGTTTTGGTCATTTTGGATTTATTGGTAAATAGTTTTAGTTAAATATTTATAAAAACCGGAAACAAAGTACAAAATAACTTTAATTTTGGGAGTCGGTGTTTAAGGTGTGGTTTCTTCGTTTTTTGAAAATGAGTTATTTTGTTTGCCGTTTAGGTGTTACGTTACGCGCTTTCATAGTGTGACGTCATAATATGGTTTTCTGTTGTGGGGAAATGCTGCTGAAGTTCATATTAATATATATAAACGGTCTAGCAATATAAATAATGATTAAGGTATCTGATGTATTGTATTATATATTATGTTTAATATGTACCTAAGTTATAACATCGCCTTGGATGTATCTGTAAAGATGTTATAATAATGAATGAATAAATAAATAAAAATAATAAATAAATAAATATTTGTCCTATAAAAACAAAGTTTCGTGAAAATTATCATGTGATTAACCGACGTCATTTTGCTTACTTGGACGATGGAAGCAAAAATGCTCATAAAATAAAAACTACTGAGCCGAACTGAATTAAATTTTTACGGGACCAAATGGCGAATATACCGCATCGAACTAATAAAAATCCTTGGAGTAATCTGAGTAAATACATAATAAAATACCACCTCCTTTTTGAAGTCAGTTTAACATCACGTATAAACCGGAAACTTGAATGAATTTCGCTTTTATTTTCACTATCAAAGAATATTTATTAATAGCGCTATTTTTGGTTTAAAGCAGACAATCTTTTGTATCATTTCAATTCATTGATATTGTTTTACAGTAAAGATCCAAATAAATCAGGATAGAGGCAAGAAGATGATGATGATGACGCCAAAATTAAGGAGATTGCCATAACATATTAAGGTAGCAACTTTTTCTAAGTTTTTTCACGCAGAATACAGAAAAGTGTGTGTACAATGCTAAAATGAATCTGAGGTAAAGTTAAAGCGACGCAGTAATCTCCGTGTCTTAGTTGGAAACGTATTGTGTTCGACGACGTTACACCATCGGCATCTTGACATAATTTCGACCCCCGTTGTGGCAAAAACCGAGTATGACCGAAACATTAGTGATGTAGGAGTATCGATAGTTTTTATGGGCTATAAAATGTTTAAATTTAAGTACGTGTTAAATGAGTTCTTCAAGGATAAGTTAATGTTTTGTTTAAGCGAGTTTTTGGAGGTGCATTTCTACATCCGTTTTAGCAATATGATTTGAGCAAAGCAAAAATTCGAATTCGAATGTGATGAAACTCGATTATTCAAATTCTAATTATTTAAACTTTATTAATTCAATAGTGATACATAGGCGGAAATAATGCAACAAAGTAATCAATTCGTGGGTTAATAGCTCCACTGTGGTAGGTGTACAACAAAAAAAAAAACGAAATTAATTTCTTAAAGACACTGCGAAAATTTTGTAAAAAAATATCTAGAATATTTTTGAGAGACTTGTTCGGCCACATATAGTCGTAAAACATAAAAAAATAATCCAAGCTATCGATACAAAGCGTCCTCCTCCTCCCAGCGCTATATCCTGTCCACATCGACACTTATTTACCCAAATCACCCCATCCCTAAACTGAGACAAAGTGTTGGTGTACATTAGCGGGTGGCGGGGTGTTTTTATTGCCCCCACGCCTTAAAATATTGTCTGATTCATTAGAGGATATTTCACATTTAAGTTTCGTGTGTGCTCTTAGCTTCCCTGTGAGGATATTCCAACTTTTGAGTGGCAAACGGAGGCGATCATTTAAAAAGGGGAAAGGTGGGGGGTAAAACGACACAGTTACAATTTTCTGAAAGGATATCGTTACGTTCGCGTAATAAGACGCTAAGATTCCGTTATACTCTTAATTATGGTGGTGGGGTGGGGGGAGGGGTGGTGTAAGGTAATGACACATGTATGTAAATATTCGCTGTAACGACTCGAGGTGGCGACGTGTTCACGCCTTAATGGGCCCTCGGTTGTTTTCTTTGATTAAAGAATTTTATTACCGTATATAATTCACGATTAGACGTTAAAGGGTTTGGGAGGCGCTGCGTTTTCTTAAGATAAAATGTTCGCGTAATGACGGGTGCGTGATTCCGGATCGTAATTGTTATTGCCGACGGTTTGCGGGGAGACTGTTTGAATTTAAGCTGCCGAATTTAATAGTGCTACTTCTATTACAATTTTCATATTGGAAGTCGATATCGGTGCTGTTCGGCACACGGGTTTAGGGATGGTACTAGCTTGAAATCAGCGGTTTATTGCGAGAACAATGTGTGTCGATGTATTCTAAAAGGATCACATTATTTAAAGTAAAGAAGGCAGGTAACTGACAGCAACGTAAACCAACATTCATGAAAACTGTAACATTAATGTTTTAATTTATTTGACATTGACCCTATTGGACATCACGCAGTATGCCTTGCATGTACCAATAAGATTAAACAATAAATAGGCAGGTATTTTGTCACCATTCTCAAAATAAACTAAACTGACTAGCCTATACTAATCCACTGCAGGGCAAAGGTCCCCCGTCTCCATTTACCCCGAATCCTGTTTTTCGCTGAGTTTTATTCTCGAACAAATACTACTGTAAATTTTTCTGCTCTCACATATAAATTAGCGTCCCATCTAAACTATATACAGGGTGTACACGCGTCCTCCACACCCTCCTTTTGAATCTTATAACCCGCTCGCGTTTTAAATTTTAATGAATATAGATATCTTTATTCGCTTTGAGCGAGCCTCGCTTGCTCACTGAGAGCGCTGATTAAGGTGTGGTCTTGATGGAGCATTTTTTTTTTGTAATTGTGAATTATTTTAAAGAATCAATAGTTACCTACTACTAGAATTTAAAACTTTAAGGCGTTTGTGGTGCGCATACATGCTACCTGCATCAGGTGATGGAAGAAAGCTTTTGGAAACAGGATGTGGCATTCCGTCGCTTTCGCGGACAAGCGCCACCGGAACGCACAAAGACTTAATGCAACAAAGTGAGATTAACATAGTTTTAAGTTTTATTTACGAACACACACATTTATTGTGTAGCATCAATGCCGCCATATGAAAAACTAAGAAGCGAAATTTGTACGGCAACAAAAAGAACCACAGCGCCATCTACGACGAACTAACAACGAAATCCTGCATCGCGCAAGCAAAGTTCTCCGTGCGATCTGAACACGTACAACAGTCCGAATATCAACTATCGGGCAGTTGCCCACCAGACACAACAACCGTCTGGTTTGGAGGATCCTCTCCTATTTCAGTGGAGGTGTGCGGGACTTTACTCTCTGTTCCGCATACCTCTACAATTATATGTATAATTAGGTTAAGGTATTAATAATAATAATTTATTTCTGAGTATATGGTACATTAAGCTTTTAAAATAAAATAATCTCTCTATAATTATATGTATACTTAGGTTGAGGTATTAATAAAAATAATTTATTTCCGAGTATATGATACATTGAGCTCTTACAATAAAACAGTTTCACTTACACTACCGTTGCCGGTGTAAAAATATTATTAAAAATAAAATTAACTTAAAAAGTCAAAGTTCTAAGCCGCAAAAATATGATTATAGTATGTAGCTAGTTTGTACGCTAAGCAAAAGATATCCCATAATATTATAAGTTAGTTGTAGATGAAAATTGGTAATTTTTATACAATGTCAAGTTTTGTAAGCATTTTTTATTTTTATTAATTATGAATGAAATGTCAAAATGTACTAATCAGATAATTATTATTTATCTATGGGTCTTTGTAACCTGAAAATAAATGGTTCATATTTATTATAAAAAAATTTAGGTAGGTCCTAGCGTAACAACACCCTACAAACACCGAACATTCGCCAAAACCCCGAACATCGCTCACCCGCTCTCACAGCGGGAACCCACCTTAAATTGTGATTAAAACATTCGGAGCGCGCCATTAAATCTAATATGCAACGGAATCATGTGCGATGTTTGTATGTAGCATGCAGTTTTTTGGTGTAATAATTATAATTAGTTACAACTGTTATGTCTTACTTTTAGCTGGTAACGAAATTGTTTCATGAATAGGGGATATACGTTTTATTAAGACGCGATTAGAATCTTCTGAGTTTTGTTAAAATCGTGGGTCTTAATCCCATCACTAGGGTTCCCAACTTTTTGTACTAGAAAATTTGTACAGTCGGAGAAATAAAATCAACAGTATTTTTTTTTTTTTTTAATATGGGTTTGCTCTTGGCTCTAGTCTAGGTCATAGATACCAGAGACAAAGTCGACGATGGAGCGAGCTTACCCAGAAGAAGCCTGTTCAGTCTAATTTTATTTACTTTATTGTTTGACGTTTTAAAAACATTATTGGGGCTTCTTGAACAATTTGTTATCATTTTTAAAATATTCATAAGCCTCTCGACTATTTATGTTAATATTAATATAAATGAGGAGTTATTAGAGATAGTTTTTAGGTTTTTTTTGGCTGGCGAATACCAGCGGTCATAAAAACAGTATTAACGGGCGAATAAAAGTATGATACTGTTATAAACAGTATGGTGTGGAACCCTACACACTAATATTATAAAGGCGAAAGTTTGTGAGTATGTGTGTATGTTTGTTACTTCTTCACGCGCAAACGACTGGACCAATTTTGATAAAATTTGGTATGCAGGAAGTTGACACCCTGGTTTAGGAGTATGTATTCGTATTTTATTATGTGATACTTCCTGCAGCTGAACACTGTTTCCCAAAATAAAAGTTTAAGCTTAGCTTGGGAATCAGTAGCAGTACCTTTTGTGCAATACATTAATACGATGCATATGTTAGATAACCCTAAGATGAATGTATTAACTGGCGACAGTAAAGACATTTTTATTTATTTTATGTTCCCTTGGGAGCTGCGGGCTTACAGCTAGTATGTATTATTTTGAATACGTTTTCGGTCGACTGTACCAACACCTGATCTTCAATGACTATTTCAATGCGAGTGTTTAAGTTATGATTTCACCACTGGTACGTGGCAATCGCATTTCAGGTCAATATAGGCAGCTGAGCACTGTAGGATAACACTGAAACGACATTTTTAACTGAAAAAAAAAATAACATATTGCCCAAAGCGCGCTAACGTGCTTTTGACAATTTGCTGCGATTGGAAGAATAAAGTCATTCAACAGCCAATCGCAAGGCATTTTACTGGATCTTTTAATTACATTTCTCAAAACCTCAAGAAAAACGAGATAAAGCAGAAAAATATTGTTCAAAAATCTCTGAAAACAACGGAGATGTGAGCGTTTTTAAAATCTATAATAATAATATCTCGGGACAACTCACACACGGTCATCCGATCTCAAACTAGGCAGAGCCTGTGCTATGGCAACCAGTCAACTAATAAACATACTTATATATTTCTAAATACATACATAATATAGACAAATTACTACCAGACACAGAACAAATGATCATGCTCATCACACAAAGATTTGTCCTGGGTGGGACCCACGACCTCCGGTTTAGCAGTCAGGGTCACTAACCACTCGACCACACTCGAACAGGCCAGTCGTACGTAAAAAACAAACACAGCGCTAATTGCGCGAGATGTCATTTGAAATCGGAAAAAACCCCTCTGCAATTGCTGGCCAGTCCTTCCCTGTAAAAGTCAAGTTCGTCTCTCCACCTTGCTGTCTCTTCTCAAAAAACCGCAAAGATTCTATAGCTAGCTTAGCGGAGTTTCAAATAACAGTTATAATGACGTTCAATACCGCTCCTATCTCCAGACAAAAATTCAGTAAACATCGTTACAGTGTCGTCAATTAGTGGCGACAAGGTGGCCCATCACTAATTACTAGGTATCGGCTATGTATGGCCGCGCCTCCGCGTCAAACGCGTCACAGTAATTGATGGTATGCTTTCTAATTAAATTGCTTGTATTGAACTAGTATAGTTTATGAGTAAGTGGTTTTAATATGGCACGTGTAAACTGGTCGCTAGGGTTGCGCCACGTAAAATACAGTGTCGCGATTCTGTAAACATCTAATCGTGCAAGCTTAGGTGAAGTCAACATGAAGTGAGATGTTAATCCATACAAACAAACAAGATATATGAGATATATAAGATTTTTATTCATTTATTTATTGTATGTCACAGGTGAAAAGCCAGTTCTTACAATTAGCGTAATTGTATCACTGTAACACTCATGGGGTGTACAATATTTATATACGTTAATATTGGCTATGATAAAAAATAATTAATAATAATACAATGACACTCTTAATGGTTGTTATCCATCGCATTGGTTGTTTTAGTCAACCTCATTTTACATTCATTATTATATAGATATAACTAATTATTGCAGACAATTTTCGTTTTTCAGTAAAAAAAATAAGTTTAACATTTCAAATTTGTCAACGTCATATTATATTCAGACATAATTATTACGGTCACATAATTTACATTAAATAACAAAAATAAATTTAGTCAATAATTCGGTCATCAAGAAATGCATTAATTGAATAAATAATAGGACGGAATGACAGTCCATTTCATGCTCATTCCGCCAGTTTACACGGTGAAATGTTGACAGGATTGATCAGCCATGTATTCAGCTAAATCAAAACCTTAAATGGTTCATTTGTTTGACAATGAACGAGCATGGCGGTTGAGAACATGGCACGCTCACAGAATTTTTCAAAATGGTTGAGCTGAATGGTGCCGATACACACGCCATGTTCGTGAACGGGCGCCGTCAGTTGAGACTGGTTATCTCTTAACTGCCACTGGCTTTGCCCCACACTAGGAATTTCTCCTGTATCGTGGGTGCGTTTACAAACATACAAAGTCACATACACAAACAGCCAGACCCGGACCAAGTATCTGTGGGCCATGCAAATAATTGTTCCGTGTAATAATTGAGAATTGAATTGAGAATTGAACCCGCGACACGCAGCTAGAAGTTATGTTTAATATAAGTAATTTAAAACAATCGGACAGCAATATAGTTCAATTCCTTTGTAAAAATACCTTATAGCTAATTTTAGTAATAATGCGAGTATCAAATTGACATAACACAAAATGCAAATGATATTAATGTGAAGATAAAATTAACGACACTCATAACTTCCGAGCACCGCCTGCTATTCTAACATACATCGATCAGGGTGCACCCTGACATTATCTAATGGAGACAGGATAGTGTTTATTAATTAGACAATATTATGATGAAGCCCCTTTTTACCCGTCTGCGGTTATGTTTTTCGAGAGTATATTTGTATAATTGTTTGGCACGCTCTGTGACCTTCAAGGTGGATGGATTTTAGCTTGAGAGCTGTCGTAAGATTTGTATTTACTGTGAGAGTGACACTGGGTATATCAAAATAAAAAAAAAACAAAATGGCGGATTTTTGGCGCCTAATTCAAATGTTTGGCACGCTCTGCAGCTTGAAAGGCTCGATGGATTTAAGCTTGAGAGGTGTCGTTAGATTCGTATTTACTGTGGGAGTGACACTGGGTGTATCAAAATAAACAATAATACAACTAAAAAAATATATATATAATACGGTAAAAAAAAACTAAAAAACCCGAGTGCGTTTCTGTGTAATTTAGAAATGAAAAAACCTTAAAACAAAAAAGTCGTCATACCTGATTGCACTTAACTTAAGAATCGCCAAGATTTTAAAGTTAAAAAGATTTTAGAGTAAAGGCTTAGTGTATTGAGAGCACATTACACCTATATTACATAGCAGATTACTCCAATCTACTGACTAGACGGCTGACTTTCTAGAATGAGTCACACGAAGGGTAAAACGGGAACCTATTACTAAGACTCCGCTGTCCGTCTGTCTGTCTATACGTGTGCCTATCCGTCTGTCACCAGGCTGTATCTCATGAACCGTGATAGTTAGACAGTTGAAATTTTCACAGATGATGTATTTCTGTTGCCGCTATAACAACACATACTAAAAAACAGAATGAAATAAATATTTGAGGGGGCTCCCATACAACAGACATGATTTTTTTGACGTTTTTATAGATAATCGTATGGAACCCTTCGTGCGCGAGTCCGACTCACACTTGGCCGGTTTTATATTCATGTAAAAAAATTAAGTAGCTTTGATCTAAGTAATCAAATCTCTTGACAATTAAGGTAAAGTAAGTAATCTTGCTTTACCTTAATTGTCAAATTAAAAAAACCAATATTTCAGTAATTTCGGTTTGGGTGCAGCCAACCTATCATCATCAAATCAATCCTATCCTACCATTTTCAACAAATAAACAAATTTTGGTAATTGATAATTCTTTCGTAATATAGTAATTTAACATTCAGTCAGGCAACTCCTAGTTGTCTGGCATTTTGCTGAACTGGACCTATTTGGCGGGGCATACAATGCTTTTGTTTTAAAATTAAGTTGTCTTTCATTTGTATCTACAATGTGTGTCTGTGTGTGTGCCAAATAAACTAGTTTTCTTTCTTTCTTTCAATCGATCAGGGTATAGTAAAACGTTGTGGAAAAGACTGCTTAACTTTCCTATAAAATGCACAGATTTAAGAAACGATTTGCCGTCGAATGAATGAGAATTACATTGAGTATTTGTCAAACTTTTATTTACCCTGAAAACCTATCAAAAGTAGCGTTTGTCACGTTCCTTATTACAAATACTAAATTGAGAAACCACCCCTCAAGGTTTACTTATCCTATCATCATCAAATCAAACCTAACCTCCCATTTTCAACAAACAAACATAAAACGACAATTCCTTCATAATATCAGTAATTTAATCACCCAATCGATCAGGGAGTGTAGCCTATGATTATTTAATAGTAACTATTCGTTTTGTCGAGCGATGCGATCGGCAATTGTCGTGGGGATTGTGGACCTTTTACGATTATTAATTATTAAAATGTAAGTGAATTGTATGTCGATGTTTCGCGGTAATAGATGGTGTTTTGATGGGTTAGTTAAGTATTGATGTTTTTTTTTAACAAGGGTGAGAATAGAGGTTAATTGAATACCTTGTAAAACGTATCGAAGAAAATGTATTGGTTTTATTTTAAGGCCTGCCAATCAAATCGGGAAGCTCGTGGCTAAATAATAACAGCCGCACGGGTCGATATTTAAGGTTAAGCAACGCTTGCGGAGGTCGGTCTGTGGATGGGTGACAATTATAAAATACTCTCGCTATTACCTTCGTGCTTCGGAAAGCTCGTTAAGCGTTAAGTCTCGACTGTCATTTATAGGTATTTGGCAGTCGTAACAGATTGTCAGAAGCCAGAAAATCTGACACCAGTATTGCAAGGGACTCACCAGAGAATGGGCAGCAGCATTCTCTATTGCAACAGCTACACAGCGATCGCCAATCCGCCAGAAAAAAAACTTTTATTGTAAATTAAAAGTTCCATTAGAATCGGCTTTTTAAAATAAAAAAAAAATACAATGAGAGTTCACAACGAGTTCTAACTATATTTTGTATGAGGGTATTTATAGCAATCACAGGAATTTCGAACGATTCCGGGATCTGGGGTTTTGATTCTGAATAGCATGTCCGTATTATACTTTAGTGGGAATAAAAGTGAAGTTTAAGTATATAAGCGCCCGATTATCCGATCACTGATTATGATCCATTTAGTATGAGGCCTGTCTCGAAGCCTTTAATATTTAGGTTTATTTATGACCAACAACATTATTTTAATATGATCCACACAATACCTTATATACCTTATATATATCGAGTGCCCAACAAATTCCTCCACATTCCCTGGAACAGTCACAGATATAAATTGTGTGTAAGAAACCGATATTTTCTCATAAGACGGAGGTCACATCCAGATAAATAACATATGCCCAGCCGCCCTCGGTGGCGCCCCTTAGTGGGCGGCGGAGGCTAATCAAATATCTTTTCCTGCTGCCGAGTAGGTGACAATACGCGACATGAAGGGATGCTTGTCAAAGTTCTATGCATTATTTTTACATACAACATGTGAAAGGTGCTGAAATCCAGATCTGTTTAAAAATTCAGCCAGTGAAATAATGAAAGATATATGAGTTAGTTTGCGTTACTCATACAAAAAAAATATCATTTTTTTTAAATTTCAATTACATTAGTCTACCATGGCTACTAAACTAACTACTACAACCTATGGCTATGTTGGGGAAATATGCGTCACATGCGCGTAAAACTGCCATCGCTCACCATAGTGCGAGACGGAGCCATAGCGCTGGTTTTTTTGACTGGATGACGTCAACCGAGGTAAAAAAAGGAGTTAAAACTAAATGAGCGTGAAACACTCCGTCAGTCTGCGGCCCCTATTACCTATAACCCGTCAGCTTTAAAAGCTAGAGCGAACAGCAACTTCTGGGGTCACTCGTTGATGCCGAAGAATGGGATGGATGAGGTCTACAATTAATACATTGTAGACTTCATCAATTGGTTTCTATTGGGCGAGATCGAGGCCAAGACCTTATGTGATGAAAGTTAATACTGTAGAAGCTCATAGAAGTATCCACATGACTAATTAAGCAGCCTGATATAATACATGACTATGGTATGTTGACTATAATAATAATAATAATAATAATATCTTGGGACAACTCACACACGGTCATCCGATCCCAAACTAGGCAGAGCCTGTGCTATGGCAACCAGACAACTGATAAACATACTTCTATATTTCTAAATACATACATATTATAGATAAATTACACCCAGACACAGAACAAATGATCATGCTCATCACACAAAGATTTGTCCTGGGTGGGAATCGAACCCACGACCTTCGGTTAAGCTGTCAGGGTCACTAACCACTCGACCAACAGGCCAGTCAACAAGACTATGGTATGTTGACTCTTTTTTATTTATTTTTATTAAATATGGGTTTGCTCTTGACTCTAGTCTAGGTCATAGATGACGTTTGGTATTTGTGAAATAACTCTGATTCTAGCAAGCTGATTTATATGAACTACGTAAGTACGATTAACCTTTAGAAAAAAGAAACAAAAAATAAAAGTTTGAGTGCCGCTGTCTCACGTCTGTACGAGGAGCGAATGGCAAATGATTAATAAGACTAATACCATTAGTGGTACGGACGACACATTCGATTACTATTGGTAACACAGCGTAGGTATCGTGGCGGAAAATAACAATGTCATTGTTGCTAAGAACACCGAAAAAAACTTGCAAGATGAACTCGTTAATAATGTATAACCTCCTTACAATTACATGCAATGCAAGTCATTTGAAGGCTATAAAAATAATTATTATTATCCTCTTGTCTTCATCTCAATGTATTAGGAGGCATCGCAGCATTTTTTTTCGACAACAGCTCTATATTTGCAATAATTTCGGTGGTCACTTCCTTCCATGCAATTCATACTATACATAATCCATTCATCGTTCCTCTGGTCTTTCTACACACTTATATGACCATACTAGCTGCCGCTGCCTGCGGCTCCGCCTACTCCCGGGATAAAAAGTATTCTGTATGTTATTCCAGACTATCATCTACACCTGTGCCAAATTTCATCAAGATCTTTTCAGCCGTTCTGACGAGATTGAGTAACAAACATCCATCCATCCATACTCACAAACTTTCGCATTTATAATATAACTGCGAACGTTACGTATAAGTAGGATAGGATATAAAAAATTAAAGAAATTTTCATTGCATCATGTGACAACGAATGACAGAATGATGAACCTTCGAACAAAACATCTGCCCTAGATCATTTCGTTAAAAACGTAAACTATACACAACACAAGCGACAACACACATACTACACCAAGGAAATATTGAACCCATGATAAATGACAGAACAATGAATAGAAAGTATCACCCGGGACCATATATTACGTGATCTTCGTCTTACTGCCTGTCGGGGACACAATTACTCAAAACTAAAGCCGTGTCACCGATATAATGGACACTGGACATGGACACAAAATGCAGGAAATAACTTGAGATGACAGAAGTGGTACTGTTGGTGTAATTGTTGATGAAAATAATAACATTGAAAAGGATTTAGATGCATTTGGAGATATGATTTTTATAATTGGTGATAAATAAAATTAGAATTACCTACTACAGACAAAAGCAAAAGAAGTATGTTTAGATCATAGAGTTTAGATGATAAGTCTATGCGTCATAGTGAAAAACAACATCTAAAGTTGATTGTTTGTGTAGAATAAAATACACACGCACCAATTTCTAAGATATAAACATTACCATTTCTCGGTATCCTATCCTCAAATAATTATACGTGAAAATCTATAAAGAATCTTCAATATAAGGAATACGACAAACAATCCCAATAGCTATCAATTACAAGACCAATTTATACTACTTTAGATGCCAGTATTCCTCTTCACGACATTCTTTTCTCCCAAGATCGACACGCGAAATACACCCTCTAATTCCTGAGAAAAATTCCACTTTCCTATTACGGACAAACAAGGGACAGGCGACTGTATAATCATTTATCTCGAGTTTAATAAAAGGAAGATTATTTAGTGCTGTGGACGAGGCAACGCTAATGTCGCATGATTTAATCCCATTTCATTGGGAACACTGCCAGGAATAGCTATCGGGGTGAGGATAGTAAAGACTGAATAGGTGTTTTTTTGGACGGGAAAGTTGGTAAATATTTTTTTGGTTTGAGAGGAATTTTATATAAAGTTGAATACTAGGCTCAACTATCAGACTTATAGCGCCCTTATGATGTTTTAGATTGTAGGTACATAAGTATTCTACAAAGGGAGTTGATGGTTAAAAGTTAAGTAAATCATATCCATACTAATATTATAAATGCGAAACTTTGTCTGTCGGTCTGTTACCTTTTCACGCTTAAACCGAACCTTGGGGAAGGACATAGGCTACTTTTTGTCGCACAAAGGGCTTGAAGCGGTTAAAATAGGGGATGAAAGTTTGTATGGGAGTCCGTCATTATTGAAGATTGAAGAACTTTTAAACATAAATATGCACAAGCGTTTTTGAAAAAATTATATCTTTAAAATAAAAATGGCTGCCCAAAGTAACTGCGAAATGAATTCCACGCAGACGAAGTCGCGGGCAAAAGCTAGTTTAATATAAATTTAAAAGCTCAAGTAATTAAAAAAAAAAACAATCCATATTTCTAAATAAATAGCCGGTCGATCCCCTCGTATGTGTTGACAATAATCTCAAGACGGCCACTAAACCAAGACTTGGACACAACAATAGAAAACCGAAACACAATTGAACGCGTGGTAATATTTCCGCTAAACCCCATTATATTAGTAGATTAAAGGCCACTTTACTCAATATTCCATAAAATATTGCCTCATAAATAGACGGGCAGCTGCAAAGACGTGATCAGACCAGGGGTCGGCGAGTGTAATCCCGTTAAAAATTGCCAAACAGAAAACAAACTGACAATGGCGGGTGGTTATACATCAAGTGCCTTAAAAAGAGAGACGGAAAAAAAGGAATTCGTCGGAAAGTAAACGGCAGATGACGTCCGAAGACGAATTCCGGGCGGTTCCGGGCGACAGATACGAATGAAATCGGATGGGTGTAATAGAGACTGGCACGGTCAGGCTAAATGACCGACATCCGGCCGTAGACAAAAGCGAATCCGCCGTAATAAAGCAGGATTGATGAAAAAGCGCTAAGCCACGCCGATATAACTGTACGACGTAAGATATAGGAGATAAGCGGAGACTTACACTTCATTGGTGACAAGTTACGGTTGAGGCAAACCTGGTATTTGACAGTGTAAGTGAAGATTTCACTGAAGAATTTACCGTTACTTCAGACACAGCCAATCAAGTGACAAATACTTTTATAGATCACTTAAAACTGATTGGTACTGTGCTAAGCAAATTATTACTTGAAATTAATATTCATAACGTTGTTGACTTAAAAACTACTTTCTGGACCCCAATATTACAAAACCACGAAGCATCACCCAGTCACCACAGCCAAACATGGAAACTTGTCTTCTTCAAGAAGGCCAAAACAAGTCGCGATGATCTCAGTGACAATCAATATCAAAAATTTGCCAACATGTGGGAAAAATTTGAGCTGTTTTCATAGTTCTTGCTCCTTAATAATACGAGAACAGCCCCTAAGAAATTCGCCAATGCTTGCACCAAACAATAAGACTTCACTCCGGGCAGCTTTAACACAAAGCTATTGCTATTACAGAGATCGCGAGGAGCGGACCATCGAACACTGCCAAGCTTTACCGGACTCACTTTACCGGGATTTCGGATATGACGTAAAGCACTCACTTAGATCTCCCATCTCCCTCCCCCCGTTGACCGAGTTTTTCTCCTTCTATTTATTAGCTTAGGATACATTTGAGGATGAAAGGAGATTCGCTGGGATTATTTCTCGGCAATGCAATATGAGGGTTTCTGATGTCGTTAATTATGGTGCGCTGTTATTGGTGGATAGTTTTACGTCTCCGAGATTTAACATGTCTTTGAGATGCAGTTTACGAATTGTAATGCAAAAGATTTTTGGTTTTATATAATTTGGCAGAGTTTATAAACAGCGAGGAGGAATTAGAATGCAAATTCTGTTTCGGTGAATTTGGAAATATTCTTAATTTGCTGCGAGTACTTGCAGCAAGAGCTGAAGTAAAAATGTTACCGTAAGAAATAGATCTTAGTGCTGTTACTTTAGGCTCACATTTAAACTAGCCGTCAGTCCAAAGGAAGCCCATATTTTCAAAGCCCCCACAGATTTGTCTTTGAACAAGTCAAATGCTTCACAAAGATATCCCCACATAATGAGCACAGAACAAACACGTCACCCAACCATATCGTAATTTATTAACAACACAAAAAGCGGAATGGCTACAATATTTACAGTTGACCCGAAATTACTGTTTCTTAACTCTCAACCTTTGTTGTAAAATGAAACAGAATAGAGAATATACCCTGAAGGGACACCTGCCAACCATAGGGTCACAGTAACATATATTAATAACGCGTTAATTTATTAACAAGCACTGTTTATCCAGGGATTAACTGAGAATAGTTTTAGTTGAACAACAAAGGGCTGAAAGGGTTCAAAGCGAATTTCTTGCCAACATATTTACCTAAGGTGTAGGTGATAGTAATTTTACGCGCGAGAGGTCCGAACTTCGGACGATGGCAAACATTCTCCCCGGGACATACCTAAAATTTTCACGTACATTATAGAACGAAATGTTTCAGAATCAAAATCCGTTGTTTGTTTGATGCTGTAAACGGTACATGTGATTGTTAATGAAAACTAACAATTCTCACAATCAAATACACGTTACTCATGTTAAATTCAAATGTTTGTTCGTGCGAAATGAGATTTTGTTACAACTTTTGTACGGTTTGCTAAACTGAAATCAGACGGTGTTTATTTGTTAACGTGTGGAACAATGAAACTAACATGTTTTAGAATTGTTATTGTGGATAGCGTTTTGGTTCTTGATGTTGATATCATTTTTTGTTTCGAATTGCTGTTTTATTCGGTCTTTTATGTCCTTTATGATTTCTTCCAATCCAATGTTGGTGTTTCAGACTTTTATCAAGTCAAAATTTATACTATTATATAAAATTCTTCTGTTACTGACTGACTGACTGACAGACAACGCACAGCCGAAACGAGTGGTCGTAAAAAGCTGCATGTAGGTTCCTTGGGGAGTGTAAGGGAGTCTAAGAGAGGATTTCTGGAAATTTCTACGGGAACGGGAAAAAACGGGATATTCGTGTACGAAGCCGCGGGCAAAGGCTAGTTTCTCATAACGACCAGACTATCAAAGCTCGCAAAACTATATCCAAATCACAGCGACAATCACAAAGCTGAATCGTTAACTTTGTTACATTCAACATTTTCACAACTTGATGTTTTATTTTTAAAGTCTCTAGTTAGTGCTTACTTCTCAGAAAAAAGTCTGGGGGTATCGCAAAAAAGCTATCGCTGCCAGGACAAAGCGCCGGTTCACTAACATAATTAAAATCTCCCGATTCCAACTCTGAGTGTCGCGAGCAATTCCCTACTTTTTAATTATGGAGAAATATCCAAGGATAACATGGTGCTGCGTTTATTCACTGCGAGTCGGTAGGTACATATCCCCGGGAGGAGTCGAGGTGTAGCCAAAGAAAACACTGGCTGTATGCATTTCGTTTTTTTATAGCCACGGGAAATCTTCACGTTCTTTTTTGTTGGGATATTCTCAAATTGAAAGCAAATAAACATTGCTAATGGACTGAGAGACATATTATGTATATTGCAAACATATCTTATGGTGAATTTGAAGCAATAGTTTACTGCTGGTGAACAAGGGAAGGTGACCGCAACATACTAATGAGCAACTACGAGGATTATAAGGTCAAAAAGGACAATAGAAACACATAAGAAGCAGAATTTAACATATTCAATCCCGAAACAGGGAACGAACTAATTATTAAAGGCAGCTAAAAACCCTTAAAACCTCACACGGGTCACTTTCGATACGGACAAGTCAAATACACCCACATCGGTCCAGAAACCGAAACCTTACAGATTAATTTACCATTCACATTAATTAATAGTACCTACTTGTAACAATAGTTTTATTTGCACCGACCGCCCGTGTGCTCGGACAAAGAGTTTTCCGAGAATTATTTTCTATACAATCGTTGTTGGACGAGTTTAATTTGGTACGAAATCCCCGTCGGGGTGGGTAGTTGTTAAATAGTGCACAATAGATGTGGTCGTAGGTTCATTAATGATGCATCGCTTCGGTTCGGACCTTCAAGGGCGGGTAGTGTGGTAGATGCCTTCGGTTCGACGCATCGGGCGTTAGATGGTGGTGTTACGTCATTTAAGTTTTAGAGCGATTTCAAATTCATCGGCCTTTGAAGTTAGTGTGAAATATTGACCGTTGGTAACGCGCGTGGTAAAGATTTCTCTAAAGCATCGGCTGCGGTTCTTGAAAGTAAATACTTATGATCGGGCAAGTGATAGGGATATGAATTTTGAAAATATCTGCAAAACGAACGAATTTTTACACGCAGATTTGTAAGTATTCATTCAAAATTATGTCCTAGCACCTATTAGCATGGCTGCCAAAATCATTATCCGAGAAAAAAGTCGCCCCGTGGGGAGAAATAGAGAAAGAATCAGATTTCCGAGTGGGAACCCTTCAGTTTCCTGTGAAGTGGCATGATAATTATCCTTTAATGATCCGTTCGGAGTCACCATCGGTGAGGCCCGGTATTAATACTCCATGCATTTGGTGCTGGTACACATTTTGTAGTGATCTTGTTGGTTATTCTTATAATTTCAATCAACGGTCTGAATTTTCAAGACTTTAGGAACTATGCAAACGAGATTTTTTATAATAGACTTGACACGACACAATAATATACGATTTATTGAACGACTGCTAATCAACGATGTTCTATTTTTTTCTTTTTTAAGTATGGTAAATCATCAAATGACTTCTTTCGCTCTGGGTGGAGCGGAATGGCGTGTCAGACTCTTACTGACTAAAACCCATCCGTGTTCCTTCTAAAGCCCTTTGCGTTGCAGGGCCACGGTGACTCTTTCGAACAAATTTTGCAACCCTGGCAGGCTCTGGCCCTAGCGGGCCCCGTCTTCTATGCTGACAACAATTTTCTACTTGCGTCGAAAAATGAATGGGGAATCTTCATAATAATTAATGCAAAAGTGTGTTGGTTGGTTTAAACCTTTTTCGTGCAGCAATGGAGCAACAGATACATGAGATTTTTAAAAGCTTTTATTTTTTGCATAGAGCTAGTTTATAGACTGGAGAGAGTCATAGACTACTTTTTATTTCCTAAAAAGCACTGTTTTTCTGTTTTTCCGACCACAACAACAAAGACGCGACAATTTATACTAGCACAGAATCGAAGCGTCAATCTGAAACTTGACATAACAAATTTACCTTTATCTCCACAACATAACGCACATTTTTTTTTTGAGATAAAAAGAAGACGCGCGAATTCCGTCGAATTCGCGCGTCTGCGCGGTGCGGAAGAAATATCTCAGTAGAAATATATGCGTAACGTTGTGGAAATATGAGTGAATTTGCTATGTGAAGCTACGTAAATTGACCCTAAAAGCTAGTCCAAAACAATTCCTACCAAACTAGAAATCCTGCCGATCCTGTCAACAAGTCTGTACATAGCCCGCGGAAGTGCGCTTTCAAGTCGATTGTTTCACGAGATTTTAATAACGGTGCAACGCAAAGAACAAGTCGGGAAACGATTGTTGACTTCAAGATGGTCGGGCCCTCGTCAAACCCGACGCCACTCCGCTCCTCCCAGTTTGATTTTATTAGGTTCATAATAATTCTGTTGGACTCACAGTTCATTCGATATTCGATTGAAGTAGCAGCATTAATGCCGAATGAAAAGGGAGTTAAGTAAGCATTGTTACGTCCAAGAACAGGTGAATTTGAAGAAAAATTGCAGTTTGTAACTGGTATGAACAATGTTAGACTAGAATAGATGTGATTGGTTTAAGGTATGAAGAAAGAAAGAAGGAAACAAAAAGAGTTTATTTCCAACAAGCATAACGCATACCAAAAAAAACTAAATTACAAAAGTTATGCAAGATATGCGTCACATTGGCGCAAAACGGCCATCGCTCAGAATAATGCTGGGACTCGTAGCACGTTTCAACTGTCTACCAATCGGCCTTTAATAATTGTGAACGCTTGGATACAGCAGTAGGTTACAACATCACCCCACACGCCAACAAAGACATTCCCAAACTTACTACAATGTCTATAAACTGAAGTTTCTTTTGATGAGATGCATAATCCCTGGAATTTGGCCTCTGTACGAGGGTCGAATCAATGAAGGTGGCCATAACTCACATAGTTCCCTAACTATCATAACAAGAGGCTATGAACTATTCGGACTCTTTGTCTTTAACCTCGATGTTCCTTTAGTGCCTATAAATAATGTCATTACCTGTTCATGAGACGCTGTGAACCATATTCGGAACAATAAGAAGATTTGGGACGCTATTATATGCATATAAACAGAGAGAGACATCGGTCGTGGTTTATTAAGAGATCCTTATGTTTCTGGAAGGGGTTAGGGCGTAAAATTAATGAATGGGACCTCCCATATCTTCAAGTTAGATGACCTTCATGGCCTTGGGAGAATAAACTGGTGTGTAAGCGTTGAAGTGCATATCGTAAAGTCATAATGAGTTTATAAGTCTTGAATTGATATTAAATTGAAAATGTATTTTTAATTTGGCCTTCTACTATGGTAATCGGGCATCTAAAGACGTATGAAAATGGCAATTTATGAAATGTTGGATTTGTACATCATGTTTTGCATAAATCTAAGCTTCTCATGTCATGAAAGATATCAGGGCAATCTATAAAAAAACAGGTATGTATAACGAACTACGCCTTACATCCAACACATCTTTCATGTCTTCAAAAAAAAATTAAGCAACGTAATCCGAAAATTTTAGTAGTTACCTAATTACTTCTGCATCTCCAACTAAATGAATCGCAACAAAAAAAAATCCGTACTAAAAAATTCTCAATCGCATCCAGATTTTTTCCCTCAAACCGTAGGCAGCGGGGGCAATTACTAACATCTCGGACACAACAGCGCAGACGTCCTCGACTCACAATGGTCTCCACTAGACTCTCGCTGTAACGAATCCACTACTGCGTACTATCAACCAGTCCCTCGCGAAACTGGAGCGGGATTGTTTGTGTGACACTTCTACCAAAACAAAGGTAAGCACAGAAGGACGATTCGGAAAACAGGAGCACACACACATAGACGTGTACGTACGAGCGATATCATACAAGTGCCGGTCTGTACGTGAAGCGTGTCTATGTGTGCGTGCGTTTTCGCTCGCAGTACAGATCCGACCTTCTGTATTTAACTATTTCGTGCTTCTACACTACCAGTTAATGATGTATGGGGGTTCATTACACGGCCGGTTTTGTTTCGCACGCTTTTAGAATTTTTAAAAGATAATCTTTCTGATGATAGTTGCTGTTTGTTGTGATTATAATATTCTTTTTCTCGCAGATAATTGTGTGCCTGATGTTAATGATGATACGAACTTGTGCAATGACGACATCATAAACAAGATAGCTGATGAAGCATACATTGAGATAATAGAATACTGTGAAGAGGAGATCGTATAGAAACTACGACAAATTACTTTGATAATAGTGTGCCAATTAATCAGTACATGTCGTGACAATATTCCCTCCAATAATTCACAAACATCAAACCCATATTGTAGTCGCAAGGCGACAACTACACAAAGCCTTTATTGGCCCGTATCCCGCACAATCCATCACAACCGTTGTTTCCCCCGACCAAGGGTCTCTTGTACCCTGATCATTATTTAAAATATAGATGAGTGTTTTCTTTTCGATAATCGAGACCGCGATTGAGGGTTGAACACAATAGGCAAGGTCCTTTTAAAAGCGTCGCATAGCGGTTGCGGGGGCCTAAAGGACCGAGTCGTTGCTTATTTGTACTAGTAAATTGAAGGTACACTGTCCACTCTATTGAGAACCCCGTCAGTGCATTCTTCGTCTCCCTTTGGTTCTACTTTTTGGGTACCGTGAACAGTTAAAATGTTTACTTCTTTTCAAAAATACCTATCGACTGTTTTATTGTATGTCCTGAAAGATATCGATAAAGACCAATTTTAATATCAAGTCTCTTTTCCACAAATACTTTGCGAACCTCTAATTAATAGTTATAATTATTAATTTGAGGTTTACAAAGACTACCTATTAGGCAAACAACAATATGCAGTTATTAACGAAATAAATTCCGCCCCCAGTCTGACTTTTTTGTTTTCAATAGCCCTGGAACCATCAAAGTTCGTCCAACTCACACCTGACCGGTTTTATATATTTCAAAAGTGGAATGGGGTGCGGGGGGATCAATTAAGGTGGTCTTTGTGAACATTATATCGACGTGCATTGAAAAGAGTTGTGATTTTCTTTGATAGCACGCAGACGTGGTTTGCCGAGTGAAAAATCAAAGGACCTGCCATGGTGATGCATGAAGGGATTTATTAAGATTTAATGTCGGCAACGACACTCCGAGGCGGGAAAAGAACGAGTTTCAAGTGCTCACCGCGATGTACGTTTTACATGACGCCATTTTAGATTTGTTCGTGTAAATGTGGAGTGGCAAGGTGAACGCGCCGCTACGCTCAACTGTGCTGGATTTTAAATAAATATTTATAGTTCGTGTGGTGTTATTAAATGCTGGGATCAATTTGTTTGAGAGCGTTAAGTTTTGGTTTTCTTCGTCCTTTATGAGTTATGCAAGGAGTCAGGTAGATCGCAATCACAAGCATTCTTAATAGAAAATGACGCATGGAACAACTGTTCTTGGAATCTGGTAGAAATCTTCGAAGAATTTTTTGCCATATAAAATCCTAACCAAACTCGTGTATTAAGGCCTCTAAATCTTATTATTTCTTAATCACTGTCCATTTAGGCTGGTCCTCTGATCCGCCCCAGCGTCTTTTCTCAATCGGGCCCGATGGAGCGACCACAAACACTATCTACGATCATCCGCTTAACATGCTGAGTTAATGAACACCCGTGGGCTTACATATTCACACTAACCATGTACGGACATAGAGAGGGGTGGCGAGTGGGGAAGGGGTGGCGAGGAGGCGAGCCGTCTTAGAGAGCCCTGAGACACTCACACGGGTGTGCACGTTTTAAAGTTTTATTAGTAATTAATATGTTAGATAGAGATCTAGTGAGGAAAGGAGAATAAATTGTACGCTTGGATTTTTTTTTTTCGTTTGAGCTAGAAAGGAATTGTTTCTTTAAATTGGAAATTATTCTGAAGATGATGATTTTCCAGGAACAGTAGGATGGATTAGAGTAGAAATACTGTTTATTGTACACCATGAAACATTTCAATAGTAGCTTGAAAATAGTAGGGCATAACAACTGCTAAATACGATGTTTTACAGAAAAGCTTCGGAAGGATTTGACAGAAAAGAGGCAAAGATACTTAGGAAGTCCGAGGTGCACTTTTTAATTCATTCTGTCTGACATATCGCTGAAATGGAACTTTTAAGTGCAGCCGTGAGACACATACTTATTTCTTAGCATACCTACATTTCTTTTTATTTTTTTATTTCTATATATCGTGCGTGTTTCATGTAAGTGCTAAATAAATAATATTCTTTCTTTCTCTTCTTTCTCATTATCTTCGTTTTTAAAGTCAACTGCCCATGTTAGCAATTAAGAGTCGTTCGAATATGAAGCTTTTATAAGTCACACAAAGCTAATGACAATAGTAACTGCTTCAACTAAATAAATTACAACTGTTAGCATAGTTTCGTCTTGCTCTAGCTAATTGTATCATGCTCCTACATCCCAAAGACTTCGTTACCACCGCTTTGACCTCAGCTTATCGCCGAACTTTCCCTAACCGAAACCCCTAAATATCGCTGGCTGTACAAATTAATCCAAGTATTGGCACATCAGACAATACACATGAGATATAACTAATATCTTGTGACGTCAGCAATGTGCAGTTAATTCCAGAACGTTCGTTAGTAAAGGGCCCCAAGATAAATTGTCTCGATGGGACTTGTTTATCTTTTGGTGGGTTATTAAGACCATTGTGTCGATATTCCGATGGTTTAAGTGAAAGTTATGTGGTATTTCATATCTAGAGGGGCGATTTTATTAACTTTGCGATGTTAGAAATTTAGTTATTAGATTGTACGATCGACATTTTCATATGACGTTTCTTATTCACGAAAAAACTTTAGTATATTCAGTCGTTTTGTGAGGTTGATAATAAACAATGGTTGTATGACCTACAAACCTAAATACTCGTATGTTTAGATCATCAGCACAATTACGATACAATTATCGTTTTCAGAAAATTATTCTATCGATTCCTAATAATTTACTTACTTCAAAAAATTACAATAGAAAAAAAAACAATTACTAATTTTTCTAAGTCTAAGGTCTTACACTATCACAGGCTACTAAACAAAGTTTACCATTCCACCCTTCTGTTGTACCCTCGATAAATCAGCCACCCAACACCACACACTATCGAGACATTATTAATTAAAATCCTTGCAAGAACACACCTGTCCCAAGATACCTCCTTGGGGTACACCATAGCAATCGGTTTAGGCAAAGAACCGATGTGCCTTGGGCCGGCAACTTGAGAGTAATCCGTGCAGGACTATCGATGGGCACTGTATGTTTAATAGATTCTGTGAGGTTTAGTTTGATTAGTTTTAGGATGGTGAGGTTTTAGAAGCTTGGAGAAGTTTGGTTAGTTCAATTAAACGCTACACTGAAAACTTTGATACGTATGAGGAAGTGTTGATAAACTTTGATCGAGGATCTGAATATTTTTAGAGTAACTACCGAACTTTCAAACAAAAGAGTAAACGGCAAAAATATGACATTAACGTCTCCTTAAAACGCTACAACGCGTCATGTCACAAAACGAAAGAACATCATTCAATCCTTCCCTGCAATCTACGTAAGCCTAACCGTAAACAGATGCAAAAATCAACACAAACCATTAATTACAAACCAATCTTCAGTACACAATAAATAAGGCCACAATCGGAACAAATGGACAGGCGGCAAATTAAACCCACGCTGTTCAATCCACATACATTAGGCACATCGATCTAACACGTCTAAACAAAGGCCGCGGTGAAATGCTTCCGAACACGCGATTGTCTTAAGTCCACCTCCCAAATCTTTGCCTTTACCCTTTGTGTGAATTTAAGACTTGGTGGTAGGTCTTTAAGTTTAGAATCGGTTGGTGCAGTGATAAGAACCTATGGAACGGTGTTGTTATACCGAAGTGTAAGGTTGATAATAATGGGTTTGCAAAAAAATGGACTCTGTAGGCTTCTTAACTTGAAGGTTGAGTGGTAGAGAATGCCCACGACAGGGAGTCCACCTATGAACCACTACTATATATAATATAAATAAAATGTAGATAACACAAAGAGTTTTAAACGAAAACTATACTGATCATGTAAAGACGTCACTAGAAGCAGACAGAGAGATCATGGTATGAAATTTTTCCTCAACTCCAAACCACTATTTTTAAACGACTCTGTCTGCGTTGCGAATCGGTGTGAAACACGGCCATCCTTAATGCGGCCCGACCAAAAACAAAACAATCCGATGCTCACCTCCTCGCGTCCGGTTCCGTACAGTAAATTTACATTCCCCACCATCCATCCCCGAAGTCCATCCGGGTTGGTAATAAAACGATCTTAAGGTACGGAGGAAAATATCTTAGAGTGTAAGCTTTAAGATGTAGGCTTTCAGCTTCAGCGCTATTATGTTTTTCACGCAGCATGATTACGTACTGGGCCGAGCGTCGGGTCATCATTAGATTAGAAGCATGGGTAGGATGACTATGAGATATCATGTTTTTTGAAATGCTAGACACTTAATTAGCTCGATAAGATTGTTTGTCATTCGAGCTTAGTCTCATTGCAGTTCCTGAAATTCCAATTTCACGGTTTTACAGTTTCTTCACACATGCTATGTGCAGTTTAAAGAAATAATAACTAATAAAGAGTATTCTATAATATTCTATTATATTATAGAATACTCTTTATTAGTTATTATTTATTGATTAATGGTGGAAACTTAATTTCAAAGGCGAACACTGGTGCCTAAAAACAAAGATTTATTGGATTTGATTAAATTGAATTACGATTTAGAATGAAGTGCTGTTTACGCCCAATAAAAACGAAAATAACTGAAAAATACGAACAGTTTGATTTATTTAAATACATGTTCCTTCCTCTGCGACTATAATATGTTTATCTATAATTTGCATGCCAATTTTTTGCCAAACTGTGAAATAATAAATGAAATGATATAATGCTATTTTTTAATTTAATTTTAATGATATAATAATATTATTTTAGTGTGCTATATTGGTTCGACTAGGGCAAAATAAGAAACCATCGCCACGATCAGGCACAGAAAGAAAGAAAGAAAATCAGTTTATTCTGCCGGAAAAAACGCACAGAAACACTTAAAGATAAAAAAACTTACCAACTAGAATTATTACAAAAATAAATTAAAAAAAAACGCATCATTATCAGCCCATGTCAGGACCGGACATTAATTAAAACGAGCCTCTGGTCACACCACAGACAAAACAGAACACAGTTCAGCAGTTGTCTATGGCATGACGCCCGACTGACTGACTGCAACAACATGGAAACAACAACAATAATAAACATTTTAGACAATGAAAGTAATGTAGAAAATATAAAATAAATTCAAGTTGTGCGTCGTATCCGAGCAAGAATCGGTCATTTGCTCAGCATAAATGCCGTGACTATGGAATACAATGATTTTTACAAATTGAACTTAAGTTTTTGTTAAGTTTCTCCTGTATCTTGTACAAAGAACCTAAGATTGCCCTCGCTTATTCTCAAGACTTAAGCCTGTATCTCGATTGCCACACGGGCCTCCGGAGCCTCGAGATATTCGCCGAAGGGTACCACTCTTCGTCCGTGTGTTTACAGGCTGATGGTATCGCGTAATTGTGACAATATTTGCTTTACACATTTATGTATGGAAGGCGGGTCAAGTTAATTGTTCCGCCCAGGTGTAGTGCCCCCGAAATTACCTATTGAGTAACTGATTAAATCGAAGGTCTAAGTGGGTTACTTAAGTTGGTTTTAATTAAAATGTTACACGTTGTATACTGTCTGGACTTTAAGTGGACCCGGTTTAGGTCAGTGCCTGTTGTTTCTGATATTTCATTGGCTGGATAAAAGACCACGTGTTCTAGAGTTTCTTCAGTCACGTTTTTATGAAACCAACAAACAGGCCTCTGCCTCCTGAAAGGTTTATTATAATAGAAATAATACTTTTAAAAGTTTTACTCGTAACTGACGCCGGAGAACAATTAACCGTTATTCTTTTGTTTCTTTTTTTACGTAAACAATGTCAAGTACGAGACAGGAAAAGGCAACTTATTGCCATTGAAAACCGTTCCAAAATTTCGTTTTTTCTTCATAACAATATTCATTATATGCCAACAAAATATAGTTCCGCGTTGAAGCCATATATGGAGCATCCCGTAACTGGACATTCTCCACGATTTAAGACCGTCTTGGCCCGAAACGCTGAAGGTGAAAAGTACACCTAAGTTCAGATTAACAATCGGGCAGGGAAAGGGCTACTTGGACCGAAGGACCGGATCCAAAGCAATAAATCCGGCTGGAAAGACCATAGTGGTTTAGCTATATGTGTGTTGGGTCACTAACGTATACTTATGCGAAGCGAGTCTTAGATAAACTAAGTACAGTAGGACCTTGACGTTCCTGAAGTACCGAAAAATGCGAACTTTGATATCGATACTAGGATTTATTTCTTTATTGAACTGTTTACACGCCTGTTAACCGTGCTTCTTTTTATATGGAAAATAATTTGTTTCAGAATATAAACTTATAGTAAGGCCACAAGTAAAACTTCTACAGAATCTAAGTTTTTTTTTTCGGGTGGATAGATATTTTTTCTTTTTTTTTTACGAACCAATCTTCGATTCTTCACTGTTAAATGGTTGAAAAGAAATTAGGATTGCTTTTCCTCAACCTCGGAAGAGTCGAAATAGTTACTATAATTCATCAACATTTATAGCCCAAGCAATATTTCTCCTCCCAAATGGGCCTTATCCAGCTCCCACTAAATCTCAGGCCCTCTGGTCACTATAAATCGGCCAATGAGATGTAGTGATTTAATCGGAAACCTCAGAGTCCCTCAGGAAGCCCATTAAATCGTATGGTCAGAGGATAATTAATTCCGTGGTAACGTTTCAAGTGAGATTAATGGCGGTCGGATCGAAAGCTCTTTTCAATGGCCAACGGTAACATGTTAATTGTTTTGTTTTGCTATTGATCAATTCAGTTAATTGATTTTCTTTGGCGTTAAAGCGGTTTTAGAGCGTAATTGTTTTATTTGGAAAATAGTTGGTATGATTAGGAGTAACAAAAGCCACACGAGTTGATTTTCAAGGTTAGGCAACGTTTGCCGAGGTCGGTCCGTGGATTACCATCCACATACCAAGACTTCTACGTGTCTTGAAAAGAACTTTAAGCCGTTGGTCCCAATCGTCTTTTGTAGATTTTTGAATATTGTGACGGGTAGTCAAAAGCCAGAACGTTAATTGCGTGATTTTACATCTAGTTTTATTAAATTAGATGATATTTGTGCTTTTTGTTTCAATTGATTTCTTCTCTCTGTTTTTCTGTTATTTTATGCAAACTTATCTATCGCTAGATAGCAAATTATTGTCGTTTACTACACGTTAACATATTATTTAGTATATCAATTTATTTGTATTTTTGTCACCTCACGTATCTGATTTACATCCGTACACTTCAACGTACCTTACGTTGAAGTTGAAAACCAGCGTCAGGCAACTACTAGTTGTCTGGCATTTTGCTGAACTGGACCTATTTGATGCAGTCGCGGGGCACACGATGTTATTGTTTAAAATTAAGTTTCCTTTTATTTGTACCAATTGTGTGTACCTGTGGGTGCCAAATAAACTAGTTTTCTTTCTTTCTAGAAAATCTGACACCAGTCCTGGCCAAGGGTTTCAAAACTCAAAAACTAAAAGCATTTATTTCAATTAGACCATTTACAGGCACTTTTGAATTGTCGAGGTCGGTCGTACAAAAAAATGAAGCTATTTGCACGTTCCAAAGCGTAGATCTCTATGGAGAAGAACGTGCAAGAAACTCCATGGACACTCTTTTAAAAATATTTTTTTTTTACAAAGTTATGGTTACTTCATTCATTATGAAATTGTAATATGTGAGAACGATGTAAAAGACGTGAAGAATAAAAGCGTCCGGAGTAAAAAGAAACAATTAAAATAAACCGGTACAGCCGAGAAATGACCAGTCCCGGTATCGTGACAGTTACTGGGGTGTGGAGGTCAGAGGCAGTCGCTGCATGTAAAATACTGGTAGTCAGCTGCATCGGGTTAGACTAGGAGCTGACCCCAACGTAGTTGGGAAAAGGAGAGGCAGATTGAGTTAAATAAAATAATTAACATACTATACCTACCTATATACACAAACCTAACAATAAATATAAGTATTTATAATCTAATACCTTTCTTTTTCTTAGCATGTCGGGATCTATAGATCTAATACCTTAAAACGAGCAATTCTTGTATATATGTACATACATAATCTGAATCTCGGAAACGGCTTCAACGATTTTCATAAAAAATTGTATGCAGGGGCTTTCGGGGGGCTATAAATCGATATAGCTAGATTTCATTTTTAGAGAAAAAAACCGAGCATAGCCAGGCGCCACATAATTATACACACATGGAATGCAATAAAGAATTGAGTACTGAGTTATTATATTATACCAGCTTTTGCCCCGCGACTTCGTACGCGAATTCCCGTTTTTCTCCATTTCCGTACGGAAATGGGGAAAGGGTAGGGGAGCACTAAGAAGATTTCCTGAAATTCCTACGCATTGCAGGAAATCTTCTTAGTGCTCCCCTACACTCCGCAAGGAACCTACATGCCAAATTTCAGCTTTCTACGACCAGTAGTTTCGGCTGTGCGTTGTCTGTCAGTCACTCACTCGATAATGGAAGAATTTTATCCATTAGGACGTCACCGGAAAATTGTAAACTCCGTCAGATTTATATTTTCTTGAGAGATTGATAACTCTCAATAAATTGTCAACTGAAAATTTCTTCAACAATAATATACATCAAATTCTTGTATTTTATAATCTCTCCGTGTCTGTTATTCATAGTGACGTGCTGTTAAGATACGAATACAAAGATACTGGACGAGATTTTACGTATTAATATTATCGAAGGTTGTCGGGAATATGTTCTGGCGAAATTTGCGTGTTCTATAGGAACATCTTTGCAGACTTTTTAAAATTAAATTGTATAACTGGCTGAATGACAATAGTTTCTATAGTGTTAAAGAATTTCTTGAACATAAACTGTAATGTTGATACCATAATTTTGCATGCTTTAATATTAAGCAAAACATGTTGGGACTCAATTTGTATTGTAACATCTTTTAATACCGTGTTTTCTGAAAATAAATATTATTATTATTATTAACCCTTTGGAGAAAATAGGCATTAAATAGAGATTACTAGCTTCTGACCGTAGGTTCGACCGCGTGAAAAGTATTTTCATGTGATTATTTTTTGGCACGGAACTAATCTATTTTAGGGTTCCGAACAGCCGTAAAAAACGGAACCCTTCCTAGGATCACTCGGTTGTCTGGCTGGCTGTCTGTCCGTCTGTCTGTCACAGCCAATTTTCTCCGAATCTACTGACCCGACCGATACACGGGCGCGTTAAAAAAAAAATGACATTCTCATTTTTTTTTTAACGCGCCCGTGTTTCACTTTTGGGGGCGAAATAGAAAACGTCAAACATAAACGTCAGTACCGTGTGATCAAATAAAAGGGCTACTTGTGAGGGTTTTAAAAAACTTTTTTCAATTTTAAATCAAATAGTTTTGAAGTTATTCAAGACAGATGAAAAATAACCATTCCCAGTGTATATCCGAAACTAATGAGCCGAAAATAAAAAAAATATGCCAGTAATAGCTCTAACCTATAGATTACAGGATAACCTAGAAGTTTATAGTGTTAAAGTAACATGTTTCAAAAATGTGATTCGTTCGGAACCCTTTGCATGCGAGTCCGTTTTTTTTCTAAAATAAATTACTTGTTATAACATCAGCTATCTATTAGAGAAAGTTCCGTTAAAATTGGCCCAGCCGTTTCGGTGATGAGGCGGAACAAACAGACAGACAGACAGGCAAACTTACAGACAGACAATAGGTGTCTGTTTTCTTATGAAATTGTCATATTGGTGCAACAATTTCGTGCAAACTTATATGAAATAAAATAAAAAAATTAAGAAAGAGATTAAGCATAGATAACTCATTCCATAAAATAATGAAACTTTGTTTTGTGTAGTTTATTTGATCCCAAAACGTTGTTACGAAATTGGCATTTCTAAGAAACAAAAAATTCAGAGACATGTGTGAAAACTATTAACTCACATTGGTCCTGTGTGATGGAAAGCCACAGTCTTTTTAAAATTAGATTAATTAAAATAAACTAAGGTCAAAAAATTAAAGTTCACATTAATATTCCTATGCCTCAGAGCAAGCAAAACATACAGAAACTTGACCTATGTTTACAAACAAAGCATTCAGAATGAGGTCAGTGCCCCAGTAGAACTTTTAAGGCACATTCTATAGTGCAAGACTTACCCATTTCACAATTTTGAGTGTCACCGAAGATGTAGTTGAGTAGGCAAAGTTTTGGCGGGCAAATTATAACATTTTGAATGCCAGAGCATCAACGCATCGGCGTGCCCCCGACGCCAAGCCGCAACAAATTACTTTCTGTCACATATTTGTGATGTTTGCCGTATAGGGCAAGCGCTTGCTTGCCATGTATATGTGACAATAGCATTCAAACGGTTAAATAAACTATGCTTTAAATAAGTACAATGAAGGTCAGTTGTTAATGCAACATACCTGAAAAGAAACAAAAGATACATATTAACATTATGTTTCAAACAATAACTAAGGGAGTTGTAAATATTACATGAAACTTTTTATTTTTTTTGTAGCCTATGTTGTCCTACTGCTGGACAAAGCCACAAAACCCTTATAAACTTCCAACTAGGTGAATTAAAAGCTTAAAAATAATATAATAAAAACCAGACAGGTGCGAGTCTGACTTGTGCACGGAGGGTTTTGTTCAAAAATGGCTTGTGACAGACCATCAGACAGACAGACAATGCAATGATCCTAAAAGGGTTTGGTTTTTTCTATTCAATTGTTGGGTTCCAATCTAACTGGAAATTAATTGGTTTTATACCATTGTTTTTTAAGAAACTAAAGACTAATTTAATGAAAAAAAAAGTAAAAATCTACTTTTCATAGGATTATGAAGAGTAGATTTTATTGTTATACTAGCTTTTGCCTGAGATTTTGTCCGCGTGGAAAAGTTACTTTGTGCAGCAATTTTTATTTTTCAAATGTTTAAACAAATTGTGTTTATTTATTTTTTATTTGCCTGAATACAAAGGTTCATGGTTTTATCTTCAATAATGACCGATTCCCATACAAACATCCACCCCCCTTTTCACCCCCTTAAAAGATTTTTTCCGGAATAAAACTAGCCTATATCCTTTCCTGGGACTCAAACTATCTCTATACCAAATTTCATCTAAATCGGTTCAGCAATTTAAGGGTGAAGAGTTAACTGTGGTTGGAAATCAACAAATGACTTCTTCCACTCTAGGTGGAGCGGGAAGGATGTGTCAGACTCTCATTGACTAAAACCAATTTATGTTCCTTCTAAAGCCCTTTGCGTTCCAGGACCACAGTGACTCTTTTGAACAAATTCCGCAACATACTTGATGGCTACTGTAGATTTTAAAACATGGTGAATGTTGAATATTATCCCTAGGTAACATACTCTGTGCTTTTCCAGACTATTACATGTATCTGTGCCAAATTTCAGAGAGACCCGTTTAGGTGTTCTGGCGTGATAAAAAATAAAATCTATCCAAACTTTTGCATTTATAATATTTACTTAGTCTAAACTATCCTTGTATGTTTAAACGAAAACTCTGTCCGTGTCATATTAGAATATTGTTGGCAACCCTACTAGTTACTTATCTTTTGTAGATGTCAGGGGAAAATTGCAATCTCTGTAAGATTGTAATAAATCTTTATTAGATTATCATTTCTCGATATATTGTTAAAAAAAGGTTTTTTATATGTCACTGGCTACTATTGTACATAAAGTTTAAATAAATAAATAAAATGGCAAACACTGTAAGATTGATATTATATTGCATGAAATTATAAAATATATTTTTGGATGGGACGACGATTTTTCCATAAAAGTATATATTGAAATTATAATCTAATAAAGATTTATTACAATCTTACGGAGTCTGCAATTTTCCGGTGACATATATAATAAATCCCATCAAAATTCAATAGTTTCCAATATATTTGTGGCTTATTAAGAAATAATAGGGTACAATTTCACACAATATTTTACAATGTTCCGGTGTTTGTAATTTTCCAGTGACATAGATAAGAAGGCTAAGTGGCTCTTTAAGATATGTAGTAAACTTAGGTGGAAAATTATTACATAGTAAAGTTCATAACACTTTAAAATAGATAGCGCTACAAGACAACCAATCTGTGATTTATTAAATTGATGGAAGCTTGTGTGGGAATTGTACTTCAGAAATAAGAGATTAGACAGAACATGATAGTTTCAGTAAGACTTAAGGTCTCTTTGTAGTTTTTATGTTGTTGTATTCATCAATCTTCAGTAAGAAAGAAGTCAATTTCAAAAGTGTTGAAATAGGACGTAAATCAATAGATTTAACCTACTTTATCGCCCGAAGATTTGATAAATACTAATCTTAAGAGCGTTTGTTTCGAAAAACAACAAAAAACAATCCAATAAGTGGTTGAAATTGTCCATAACAAGATAACATAACCTCAAAATGTTTCTTTGCAAAAATCATGCCGGCATCAATTTAACAAGCTAAAACAAATAAGATGTCCACAGTATGAATTCTACAATACCTGATAAGGAGTCTCGTCACCACTTTCTTCCAACTGCTTCAGATTTAAACTCAATAAACAGTTCTCTTTCGAGTTCCAAACATAAAACACATCATCCTTCAATTCGATCAAATTTCGCAACTTTCCACTGGGATTTTCACTCAAACTATCCTGTAGATCTTTGAATATTTTATGGTTGGGTAATTTATTTTCGTACAATTGGCTATCCATCGTTAAATAATTAAAATAAACTCTTGTTTTGGTTAACGACAATTTCACAAGTTATCTTTGACAGTTCTTGTCGCGGTATTTTGTTACGTTTCGTTTCCTCGTGTTTCGTTAGAAGTGCTTATTAATATACATTATACAAAAGAATATTCCTTCAATTTTATACCTCTTAAAAAATTGCCGCTGTATTTAGCAAATTTAGCAATCTCATTTTTAATGACAACCGATATCTTACTCACGTTTTCAACCTTATCGCAACGAAGACGAATACCTACATAATATTCTGGTTATGTAGACGTCTGCTGAAGTTTGTTGATGGTATGACTGCCCTGGCTTGCCTGCATGAAAGAAGAATATATCATATTCATAGAAAAAAATAATGAACAAGCTGAAGTGGCATAGGCGGCTCGAACACAATAAATAATAAGAAACGATAACCATTGACTGGGGATTAGGGTAAAAGTGTTTAAAAGAATTCACATAAAGGAATAAGTACAAAAATGTATGACAGGGCGCCTTTAGGCTAAGCAGAGCGCCGATATGAGCAGTGTTTGGTAGGAACCATATGATGGTAAGTAGTCGAGAATTTAGCTAAGTACCTAAATGAGACTAAGTCCGGCTGTGGACTGGTAATTCTGATAATGTCGACAACCGACAAATACAACGTTGTGACAGAATAAACGGTAGATAACTAGGTACAGACGTAAATAATAATAATAAAAAGATGACAAGGCAAATCTCTTTAAAATAATTTCAACTTTAACGCTGAAGAATTAGGTTCAAGGTCGATTGGGAAAATTTAACGGTGTTGGGTAGCTTGATCTGCTGGCGTCTGTACCTACCTTAAAGGGTCGTTGTAAGTACTCATCATTATGAACAACTTTTACCATGGTGTATGTCGGCGCATTGTCGCCGTCATTGTTGAAGTCATTAATTATATTTCACCTATATCTATCTAGATATATACACACATGTTTTAGAAATAACAACGAAATACTTTTCTTTACCAGGGTATTTCCACTACCAGTATTTTAGTAGGTAGTAGGTAGGTACTCTGTGCACGAGCAGCAAAAGAATCATCTCAAATTCGCTTTACATCGGTTTTTATACACAGAAATAAAAAGAAAGTGGTCCAGTTAAATCCAGAAACTATACAGGAAGTTACAATAGTTATTAAATTCAATACGCAAGTTAAATACAAGATAATCAAACAAATATAAACAAATAATGATTTTGCGCCCATATGTAGGTACAGACGCCAACACATCAAGCTACCCGAAACTGTCAAATTTTCCCAATCAACCTTGAACTTGCATGATGGAAAGCAATGGATGGGTCTACGATGGAATGAGGGAGCTCAGACGATGTCAGTTCACTCTAGCTTTAAAGGCCGACGGGTTATATATAGGTGATAAGGAATACAGACGGTAGCAGAGAGGTCCACACTTCAGCGGTGGCCTATGGGTGTCTTAATTAACTTATTTACAACATTGTGTCTTATTTTTCTGTAAGTTCTCCTTTCAAAACTTCCTGCATTTTTCTGACCAATCAGTCGGCCTAACCTTTTCCCAACTATATTGGGGTCGGCTCCCAGTCAAACCGGATTCAGCTAAATACCAGTATTTTACGGAGAGCGGCTGTCTACCAGACCTCCACAACCCATTAACTAGGTAAGAAGACGGTAGGTACTTTTTGGCTGGTTTGGAGTCTAATTTTCGGCTTCTGACAATCCGTAACGACGGCCTAAGATCTACAAATGACAGCCGGGACCAACGGCTTAACGTGCTTTCTGAGGCAAGGAGGAGACCTTGTCCACAGATCGACTTCAGCGAGCCTTGCTTAACCTTGAAGATCGACCCGTGCGGCAGTTATTATTTACCCATGAGCTCCTCTTAGTACATAAACATACACTAGCGAATATTTTGTATCGTATCGTCGTCAATCGAGCGAGTAGGCTCAAATGAAACCACGCACACTCAGGTAACTGATTGTACACACACACAAAGCTGTATATCACTTTGATTCGCAATGGTATCACGTAATTTCATCTCCCTGAGCGCGGCCCATGCTTTCTTATAAATAAAACAACGTATAGGAGGCAATAAATTCCATTCTACAAGATTTCGTACGTGAATTTTCGTTGTAATTTAATATTTTGTATGGTTTAAAGGTTTGTGGATTCTTCTTGGCATTGAATGAGTGGCGCCGTTAGTCGTATTGCGATTAGGGATTCGCTTCGTTATAACTATTTGTTTATATTTAGCGTTAATTTTACGGCAGATCTCATTTTGTACCTTGGTAGTCCAATGTCCAAACAAATAGCACTTTTACGTCGATTTGACTTTTTTGTGTCCATAATTTTATACTCCACATAAGCTGGGCTCAGACCTCTTCTTAGACAATGAATAATCCCCCATCACTGCGAAGGCCCCCGTACGGGTTGGTGGTATTTGTGTCGTTGGACCCAGCTGCTGTATTTGATCACAGTCACGAGATCTTCTGCCATAGCATACCATGAAGGTGATCAGGAGTAAGTGTCATTGGATGGATTGGTTGTCAATTCGAGAGCCAAAGCTAAATAGTGCTTAAAAACAGGGTGAAATCATTCGGTTCTGTGCTTTAAAACTGCCATCATCAATTCATCATCTACGTCGTCAGTACCAGCTAGACGCAGCATGAACGTGAATTGACGACATTTTTTTAATTCTTTTATTTCTGTATTTTCTGATAGCTCTTATAGCTACAACCTGGGGGTCTTTAAATCAAGAGTGAACAGGTAACCTACTTCTAGGCAAGCGTGCTCCAACGTTGACCACACCATCGCTGTCCACTAGGTGAGATTGTGATCAAACGCCAGCCTGTCAATTATGATAAAAAAAAAAGCGTTTAAACTATAGCCCAAGTGTTGACACTGTATATTGTGCTGAGCTGAGGCCCTTCAATTTTTGTACCTCTGTGTTTTTGGTGCCATAATTTTGGACTTATCGAAAATCCTTATCGCTGATAGAACCTCACGTTGTCTAGACCCCGTTTTTAGGGTTCCGTAGTCAAAAAGGAACCCCTTATAGTTTCGCCATGTTCTTCTGTCTATCTGTCCGCGGTTTAGCTCAGAGACGCTTAGAACTAAAAAGTTGGAATTTTTATGGATCACGCTGACAAAGTGGTAAAATAAAATCATATAAATTTCGTACAAATATGGTATGGAGTACTGCTCTCAACTTTGGGCGGATCTGCCAGATACCAGCTTGATACCCTTGAGTTCATTGAGAAACGAGCCAAGAAGATCATCGGCAATGAAAGGCTCGTCAAGTTGAAGCTCAAAGTCTTGAGCATCGACGCCGAGTTGCTAGCCTGCCGGTTTTCTATCCGTTACATTTTAGAGAGTGTGCGACGGAATTGCATAGTTAAATTCCGCCAAGCCCGTTCCAACATCGGACCACAAGACGAACGGCGATGCGCCACCGGTTCATGGTGGACATCCCACTCACACGCACAAAACGTTTTGGGAACACATTCATTGTGCGTACAACTAGGGAGTGGAATTCCCTGCCAGTCTGAGTTTCCTGATAGCTACAATCTGGGAGTCATTAAGACAAAAGTGAATAGGTTATTTCTAGGCAGGCGTGCTCCATCTTCGACCACATCATCGCTTACCATCAGGTGAGATCGTGGTCAAACGCGTGCCTATCAATATCTTGTAAAAAAAAGAAGTATGTGGAATTATGGGAAAATAAAATAATAACAGCCTTAATAATAATAAATTCCTATAAGCAAATCAAATACATTGACTTGGCTCGCGAGGTTGTCTACATGTGGGATGTGGACTCAGCAATCATTGTACCGATAGTTGTGTCAGCCAATGGCTTAATAGCCACGAGTCTCGACCAGCACCTCAGGAGGCTCTCGTTAGGGAGACTTCTGGACACGGCTCGTATTGTTAGGAGGTTCCTCTCTCTTGAGCCCTGACCACCGGTAGCTTGGACCCTGTTCCCGATACCGGTGGGCTACTATTTTTGTATTTTTAAATGTTTTTTTTAATATTTTTGAAGAAATATTAAAAAATGTAAGAAATAAGTTAAAAAAAAATGTATAAACGGAATAATTCCTACACTACTAAATGTGACGTGCAAGTACAACTACGGAACCAACCCTACAGTGCGCGTGGCCCGACACGCACTTGGCCCGTTTTTAGGGATCCGTACCTCAAAAGGTAAAAAAAGGAACCCTTCTAAGATCACTCTCTTGTCCGTGTGTCACCACCGATTTTCTTAGGAACGGGTGGACCTAGCAAGTTGAAATTTATACCAGATACTAAGGTCTATATTTGGTGTATAATCCCTATTATAGCCTGAGTCAACACGATAAAAGATATGGGCAAATTTAGATTTTGGAACCCTCGGCGCACGAGTTCGACTCGCACTTGGCCGGTTTTTATGTAGTATTGTAGCACCTGTAGTTTTCATAAGATAAAAATCTACGTGTTCATGTAGCCTTCTCCTCTGCTAAAACCATATACTCTATGTAGGTAATATCCGCCTAGGTTATTCCCAACTATATTGGGGTCGGTTGCCAGTGTAAATGGATGCAGCAGAGCAGTGCCATGCAGTTTTTATATGGAGCGACTGCCTATCTGACCTCCCAGTAACTGGGTAACACGATATTCGTTTTCTGACTCTGACTGTCAAAGCTCTACAAATGACAGCCAGGGCCAATAGCTTAACATGCTTTCTGAAGTACGGAGGAATCTCGGTATGTTAAGATGGTCACCCATCCACAGACCGACCTTGAAGATCGATCCGTGCGGCTGCCCAGTCTCTTGCGAGGTGCAGCACACAAAAAATACAGCCGGTCGATTTTGTAAATATGTCGAAGTGAAGGTTTGGGTGAAGTGATAACGAGGTGAGCTGTCAATCCATATAATCAAGATGGAATGACAGCTCACTTCGTAATCACGTGACATCCTGATTATATGGATTCCTTCCTATATGGAAGCCTTATATGGAAGCCTTCACTTCGACATGTTTACAGAATCGACCGGCTGTTTAGGCCAACCATAATGAGTTTTGTAGTAAATTAACTGCGCACATTGCTTGTTCTGTGTTCAAATATATAAGTAGCTTATTTGGTACTTGTACCATAGAGTCTGAGTTTCCTGATAGCTACAACCTGGGACTGGCCGGCTGATTCCGCTTGCAACTGCCTGGCTGATATTGACGAGCTACTGCCGAATGCGTCCGAACGATGCGAATGAAATCCGAGCCGCTGTCATGTGCGAGTTACTGTCAGGCGAGTAGGCGAGTAAAAACAAAAAATGTTGAAGTAGTTCGGATGCGATTTGCTATCCAACTCCCACGTGGTAGTAACTCGTAAGATACGTCCATTCGATGCAAGTTACTGCACAGCAGCTACTCGGCAGGCTGACACGCACGCTTGCTCGCACTGTGTAAACTAGCTAGCCATTATTGTTTAGACCTTTACTTACAGGATTTCCTATGGAAACAAAGATCAATGTTACCGTCGCAGACTGAATAAATAATACAGAGCCGAGTGCCGGTCGCGATGTACCGCCATTGATAAATTTAGGAGAACTCTCACATGATATTAAAGGGTGGTGAATGTGCGATATGCCTCCCTCTCCGATCTATTATTATGCTGGGCAGGCCTCCGAAATAGGGCTGCGCTAAGAGTTATGCTTTTTTTTTTAAATATAGGTTAAGGTAGAGGATCTTGTCTTTGTTGTAGTAGGACTATTTGGTGTTATTGGTTAAAAACTTAAGCATTTCGGACCGATTTTTCCATAATCAGATAACTTTTACCTGATCAATCAAAATGGCGGCTTTTGTATAGAAATAATCTCATAATTTATTCTTTAAAAAACAGCCCATACTTAACTTGTTTGCAGAAAGCATACGACTTGAGTTTATATGGATTAAAATAATCCGTAAGATTGTAATTAGGCACAATCGCGAAATAAAAAGTTCACATTAGGTAGGTAGGCATGCAGGCTCTCACGCATCCAAGAAAAGGCTACCTAGGTAAATAGATAGGTACCTAATGTCATGTGTAGGTACCCAATACATCGACCTACAGGACGATTTCCGACCTTATTGATTGAAAATCAATATTTTCACTATAAATCTTATCAAGGGATTTAATATTATTGATAATGTAGGTACCTAGTCTTATTTGTTCTTCACATATACAGGCTCCAAACTTAGACGTATAACAATAATATCTACACAGGTAAGAATATAATGTAATAGAATAAATACTCTTTATTATGTACACCATATAAATACCAAAATATTATTTTCAAATTCTCCTAAATAAGTAGATATTTTAATTTTCATCCATGGCAACCCTGAGTTCGTCCTCCGGGAGGACACCGATGACTTGTCATTAATAACGACAGTAGAAATGTATCAAAAGGTGACGCGTCCCGACGTCTGTCTTGGGCTCTCGTCCCTTATTTATGATACCAACAAACAATATTTATTCGCGTCTATATGCCACGGGCATTAGCCTGTGACGGACGTGTGTTGTTTCTGATAGTATTTAGGATACCTTCTGTTTGGTTTAAAGGTGTATATGTCACCGAAAAATGGCAAACTCCGTAAGATTATAAAATTATTGTCAACTGAACATTTGGAATACTTTTTTAAGCATAAAAATGTGATAGTCTATAATATCTCGAAGTCATTTCGAGAAATTGTGGACTGACATAAAATGACGACCAATTAGAGCACAAGTCTTCAATTTATCCGTTTTCGTGTGATAGTAAACCTGGAAACAAGGCTCTCATTGGTCTGTTCAGATATGAGCGCACACCAACAGAGACCAATGAGGGGCTAAGTTTAATTGTAAACCAGAGTGCTGATTGGTCGCCAGTTTATGTCAGTCCACAATTTATCGAACCGGCACGGAGAACCAAGAACCTCTCAAGTTATTTTATAATCTTACGGAGTTTGCAATTTTCCGGTGACATATACATATTTACAATTGGTTGGGCTATCTTTTCTGGGTCCTTTTTTGTGAAAGGGAAATCATCAAATGACTCCCCTCGCTTTTGGCGGAGCGGGAAGGAGTGTCAGACTCTCGCTGACCAAAACCCACCCTTGTACCTTCAAAATGCCTTTTGCGTTCCAGGGTCGCGGTAACTCTTTCGAACAATTCCGCAACTCTGGCAGGCACTGGCTTTAGCGGGCCTCGTCAAGTGCTGGGTCCTGGGAAGTTGCCTGAGGTTGTTGCTGTGTTCGTTGGTGTTGGGGTATGGTGTCGATTCGCAAGAGCTCAGTCATGCAACAGCACTTCTTCAGCCAAAGCTTGGGTGACACTATTGAGTCGTTTCATGACCAGGCGCCTTCTTGTTTGATAAAAAGTTGAATTATTTATTTGGTATAACAAGAATATAAACCTTATCGCACAAAAGCACGGTTACTTAAATTTTAAGTCCAAAATAAAGAAATGAAAACTAGAAAATACGTAGGTACTTACACAAAACAAAATATTACAATAAAAATTAAAAGAAAGAAATATATGGCTTTGCCTATCACATTTATGCATTATATGGTACAAGAACCAAATAAGCTACTTATATATTTGAACACAGAACAAGCAATGTGCGCAGTTAATTTGCTACAAAACTCATTATGATTATGAGGTTGGCCTAAACAGCCGGTCGATTCTGTAAACATGTCGAAGTGAAGGCTTGGGTGAAGTGATCACGAGGTGAGCTGTCAACCCTTATAATCAAGATGGAATGAATGAATCTTGATTATATGGATTGATCAAGCCTTCACTTCGACATGTTTACAGAATCAACCGGCTGTAGCCTACCTTAAACAACATTTCATTTAAAGGATAGGGCCTTTTAAATGTCTTAAATCAAGTCACATCACCGATCATAAACAAAGTCCTCTCCAATCGCAGGCTATTCCACTCGTTCATGCCAATATTGGTCGAGTGCCATTTTGACAGAACCTTTGACCAGCAGCCTCATAACCTGCCTTAAGGTAGAAATAAATATGTCCGTATGTGTGTGTTTGATTGGGTTGGCTTGCAGTATGACCAGATGCAGCTGAGTACCAGTATTTTACATGGAGCGAGTGCCTATCACACCACCTTTGTCACTGGGTACTACGATACCCCTTTGCAAGACTGATGCCATATTTCTTGGCTTCTGACTACCCGAAACAAAGATCTAAAAATGACAATGACGAGGATGTGGAATGTGAGCTATGTTTTGGTAGGAATAAGGTACTATAACCCACTGAAAAAACGACCAAAAAAACAGCAAATCACAAAACATATCCTGTCTCAACAATCCAAAATAGGGCGACATCACCAGTTTCTGTCACGTACAAAATATGGGTATACAATTTACACAATATCGTCATATGTCAAGAGTGTCAGAGATCCTCACGAGGCATCTACCCCAATTACCGTTAGAATTGTTTCGCACCAGCTATCTATTACTGCCCTGGCTTCGCTTGGGAATTGGGACAGTGTTGTATGATAAAAAATTGTTGGAACTGTCGCTTTTGTCACATTTGTCGCTCATTCTTGGGGAAGCGTCGTCGTGAAGTAATTATTATGATTGATCTTGCTACTCGTATTGGATTACGAGGCGCTGTTAGGTGTGCGTTGAATCATCAATATTTTTGTGGGGTGTTAATAGAATCTATTGAAATGGTTTTTTTTTTCTGGACTATATTTTTATTCGTCTTTTGAAGGTTCGAGTTTGGACATGATGATATCCGCACCGCTACTAAGTTGGATTTATCTAAAGATCAAATGTTCAAACATTTTTTCCTACATAATTAGTTACAAAGAAGTTATAGATATATAGATATATATTTATTTATTGTGTATTACTAAGTACTAAGGAATTAATCTATACTATATATATCTATACTAATATTATAAAGTGGAAAGATTTGTATTTTTGTATGTAACGAAAAAACTTAAAAACAACTGGACCGATTCGAACAATTCTTTTAGTTACAATTAATTCAGCAATGGATAGCTACATTATCGGCGAGTAACATAGGCTATATTTATCTCCGTACTCCCACGGGAACGGGAACTACGCGGGTGAAACCGCGTGACGTCGGCTAGTATTAAGTAAATTTAACGTTTTGCTGTGCACTTATGTGTAGGTACTGTACCCATTTGTAAATCTATCGATCAAACTGAGGTTTGCTGTAAGAGAACCCAATGTGGGTTAAAACTCGCCTTTGTACATAAGCTACCATATTGCATTTGTATATTTTGTGTGTACAATCCTTCTTGTGCTAGAATGTACGTATTGATGTATGTTTGTTACTCTTTCACGCAAAAATTACTAATTGGTTTTTGATGAAATTTGGCACAGAGGTAGATTATAGTTTGGAATAACATATAGGACACTTTTTATCCCGGAAGTATTGGGATAATTTTCTACATGCACGCGGGTGGAGCCGCGGGTGGCAGCAACTAAAGAATAATAATATAATAATAGGATGTTGATATATTTAAGATGATAATTTCTTCGCTGTTTACTTACATCTGGTTGACGATACGTGAACATAAGGTACAAGCTACAGAGGTACTACCTACATAGGTAGAAGTAGTGGGTAGTGTAGGTACAGGGTAACCTAACGGAACCAATACAGTCCGCCTATAAATCCGACGGGACGTCCGAACACTTCAACTGTCTTAACCGCGTGCCCCTACGAGGTGTCACCGGATCGCATAAACGTGGATAAGAAATATACAATAATCTAAACTTTGACATTGAGCTGAGATGATGTATTTAGTACGATGTTACCCTCGTTAAAGTGTTCGCCGTTGTTTTTTTCAAGGATCCAATCAACAAAATATTATAAAAAAATCCTGTAATAATGCAAGCCAATCCTTTGAGATGAGCTATATCATATTGAATCGTTGAGATTGGCCAGATTATTCACAAGAGAAGAATAAGTTAATTGGTTAGGAATGTAGTAGGTAACTCCCGGTATGTACCTACTTGACGTAAGTAATCACTTCCTTCTCAGGTACCTATAATATAGCCTCCATAGTGTATTTACTTAAATAAAGCAGGTATTTATCTAGTAATTTTGTAATTATCTTCTAGGATATTCAACATGTAATTACTTAAATAAAAACATTGTAAGAAGGTGGATTTATTTATTTTATTATTTATTGCACAGACAAACAGTAAATAGATGACATTACAAATATGAGTTCAAAGGGACTGCTTATTTCTAAAGATATTCCTCCAGTAGACTTGCGAAAGAAGAAATGAAAAAGAGATTTAGACAATTGTATGTGAGAACTAGAGAAGTAGAGAAGTCTATATGAAATTTGCTTTTTTTGATAAAATAACGAACCATTTGCTTAGTTAAAATACTGATTATAAAATTCAAATTCAGATTCTGCATTTAAAATGTTAATAAATATTTAAACTAAGGATATTGTAAAAGTTGTTATGAATAGGGCTGTTTGTGTTAGGGATACCAATTTCTGAGAGAGACAGACAACGCACAGCCGAAACTGCTGGTCGTAGAAAGCTGAAATTTGGCATTTAGGTTCCTTGGAGAGTGTAGGGGAGTACTAAGACAGGATTTCCCGAAATACTTACGGGACTAAGTTCTCTTATATATAATTATGTTACACTTGAGCGAAAAAACAGCTCACAAACGCGTTGTGGCTTATTCCAAAATTCCACATCGCGAATTTCACGTCCTTGTCGTGAAGAAATGCCCTGAAGCGTTCTGAGCCTTAACTGATGCAACATCTTGGCCTTCTCATGCAGGTTCTTTTTGCTTATTTCTCGTCTGACATGCGGCAAACATGTATGGTCCAATCCCACTTAAGTTTAGCGGCTTTCTGGGTAGGTAACGTCCATAATTTTGGTAAATAGAAATATTGAAAAAAAAATTATAAGTCACCCAAAAATAAACGAACTATATACACTATAAATAAAAATAAAAACCCCGAACTAAATTAACCCTAAAATTTGGCGTCAAAAAATTGATCCGCATCGCTGTCGACTGGAAGTGTACCCAAAGGACTGGCGGCATTGCCACGTTGTATCGCAATGCTATCTTTGATCAAGGTAAAAGTAACTCTAACTAGGTTATACTTACCTATACCTACCTGGTTAGTCGCCAGTTTAATGTGCAGTATACTAAACAATCCTCATTATAAATAAACAACAATAAATACATTACTGTCATGACAAGTAGGGATCATGTTTTGCATACAAAACGTAAGATGTCAAGTGCATTCCAAGATAAAAACAAAATGGTGAGCGTACTGCCGAGCTCACACAAAGGTCGCAAACGTGACTGCTGAGAATAAGGAGATGCCCATATGACTAGACTAGGAATTTGTTCGAAAGAGTCACCGCGGCCCTGGAAGGCAAGGGGATTAGGAGGAACACGGATGGGTTTTAGTCAGTAAGAGTCTGATACTCCCTTCCGCTCCGCCTAGAGCGGAAGGAGTAATTTGATGATTTTCCATCGGTAAAAAAAGGCACTTAGGTCGCTGATTAAACTGCGCCGTTCAATAAAAAGACTAGGCCGCTAATTAAACGGCTGATTAAACTAGTAGTACTAGTTTCAGAATTATTGTATTTCTTGTAGCCCGGGTTCTGGATTAATGACGATGGCAACAGAATCACACTAATATTATAAAGGTGAAAGTTTGTGAGTGTGTATGTTTGTTACTTCTTCACGCGCAAACGGCTGGACCGATTTAGATGAAATTTGGTATAGAGACTGTTTGAGTCCCGGGAAAGGTCACAGGATAGTTTTTATCTCGGGAGTAAGTTCCCTTGGGATAATTTTCGAGATTAACGCGGTCGGAGTCGTGGGCGGTAGCTAGTCCTTAATATAGCAAAATGTGGGTTTTGTATAGCGACTTGCTTTTTTTATTTTCATTGGTCTCCATAATCATGTACTTGGGACACGCTTTACTCATGTGCAACGTTTTATCCTAATTCGTGCAACTGTTGAGGCGTGACTGATCATCCCTCTCACTTTATAATATATACGCGTATATCACGTTTTTTCCCGGTCCCGTATAGCCTAAGCCTTCCTCATGAATGTGGATATCATAAAAAAAAAATCCAAATCCGACTGGCAGTTCCAGAGATTAGCGCGTACAAACAAACAACTCCTCAGCTTCATTATATTAGTATAGTATAGAAGTATAGATAGGATTATTTTCTTAGTAAAACGTTACAACAAAAACTTCTTATCCAGTACTTTCGGTAATTCAAGGTGTACCAGCCATATGTTAGCCAAGAAAGGGTTGAGCAAGTGCTACCTGTGGGGGTTGGGGCAAGCCGGGGGTGTATGGGGTGGAGGGTAGGATTTACACCCCTCATTTGTTTGCGATGACCCCCGAGCACTATCTCCTTAGAGCGCGTCTTCGTATCGCCTTGGCTTAAGCTTCTCTTACGTTATTATGTTTTGGTGTTTCGGTACATTTTGCTTAAGTTATAGATATATTGGTTGTTTTGATTGTCGATTTTTGGGTTTTTGTCAACTAGTGAGAAACATCTCTATGACTGACTATCAAGATTATTTCTTCTTTAGTAATTTTCGGTTATCCAATGCCGAGGGGCACACTTCTTACACACACCAAATTAGCTGTCACCAGTAGCTGAAACGTCATGTTTGCCTTTGTAACTTGACGTTTCAGCTACTGTTGGTAGCTAATTTGACAGTTGGTTAAAGGTAGATACGTTATTGAAACCGGCCGGTAGTGGCCAGTTTAATTGGATAATTATTATCCAATTAAACTGGCCACGAACGGAACGGTTTCGATTGCATGGGTCAATATCTATTACAGGTATTGACAAATGCAATCTCATGAAAAAAAAAAAACACATTTTTGCAGAAGCGCTAATGTGATTGGTTACTTATCTGTTTAAAGAGAAGTAGTAAAACTCTTTTTCCTTATTTTTTTTTTCTTATGTTCATTTATTTTTAAATTGTATGCACTAGTTAGTAAACACTGTTCAAAGGCGCATTTAATAACTTAGGTATTTACTATAAGTCGACCTTAGGGTGGAATAAGAAGAGATTTAGAATCCTGTTCACATTTGATTTTTTATGTTGACTTCTATGTTTGTTTTTTTTCATTATATTTTTATTTGAATTTGATTAAAATTAGATAGTTTTTTTATTGTTTTGCTTTTCAGTCCATTTTTTCCCCTTTTGATTGCGTGTATTGTGTTGTAATAGTCCTGCCTTCGCCCATGTCATCATCTGCCTAGCCTTTTCCCAACTATATTGGTGTCGGCTTCCAGTCAAACCGGATTCAGCTGAATACCAATATTTTACGTGGAGCGGCTGCCTACCAGACCTCCACAACCCATTAACTGGGTAACACGGTACTCCTTGGCAAGACTGGTGTCAGATCATCTGGCTTCTGACAATCCGTAACGACTGCCCAAGATCTACAAATGACAGCCGGGACCAACGGCTTAACGTGCTTTCTGAGGCACGGAGGAGTCTCGGTATGTTAAGATGGTCATCCATCCACAGACCAACCTCCAAACCAACCAACCTCCAACCAACCAACCTTGTCAAACTTGATAGTAAAAATAGTAAGTAAGGACGAATACAAGTGTACACTTTCAATTATAGGCGACCACATCATTTACTCATTATCTATGTAGGTGTCGTCCCTATTTGCATTAACAAGCATGTGATTGTGTATTAAACAAAAAAAATACACATACACACATTACATTTACCTACTATTTTTATTATAACTATTTCTTTTTCAGTGACCGCAAATCTGTGAGCCACACAGGCGTCATAACTTCACCGCCGTGGTCTCGTCGAGGCGATCGGAGGCGGCAACCTCTCGCGTCCGGCCCTGGTTGAATCCATGGTCCGGAGCGAGGAGGCTTAGGAAGCGGTCACCTCCTTCTGCGAAGCAGTAATGCTAGCGAAGGAGGAGGCGGGCCGCGCGAGGGAAAGGCAAGGACTTCGTCCCAACCACCGCTACAGGAGAAGACCGGGCGTCGGGAGTCGCAGGGCGATCCCCAGCCACCGTAGGCGTGGGCCTGCGGACGGCGAGCGTTGGGTGGCTCGCTGTCCGATCACCACCAGGCCCGGGTCGATGGCGCGTTGTGTTTCACGCGCGCCTCAAAGAGATGTCAGCATAGAAGACGGGGCCCGCTAGGGCCAGAGCCTGCCAGGGTTGCGGAATTTGTTCGAAAGAGTCACCGCGGCCCTGGAACGCAAAGGGCTTTAGAAGGAACACGGATGGGTTTTAGTCAGTAAGAGTCTGACACGCCCATCCGCTCCACCCAGAGCGGAAGAAGTCATTTTATGATTTCCCATCCTTAAAAAAAAAAAGAAAAGGCGTCATAACTTTCAAGATGTTTGTGTCATAACGCTAAAATTATCTAAGACACGAACCTTTCAGTAGAACCATCCAGTTAACGTTCACTTTACACCGTTTTAATATTAAGTCTGTTGGCGATATTAACGTCGGTTATTAGCAAGGACGACAACAGTGCCACTTACCCTAAAGCTTCCTTACAAAGATTGGAGGCTCTTAAGCGATACAGTCTAGTACAAGTTAGGGTAATGGCCGAACTAAGTATAGTTTTGAAGATTTTTATGCAAGTTTATCGGAAATATTAGTTTTTTTTTTCACAATTTGCTTTCTTTCGTGGCTTTGCTCCCGTAGTGCTATTGATGAAACCGTCATAGTTCAGCCATTTTGTACATAGAATGAGGTCTTTCTATAAGTGAATATCGTATCAAAATCCGTTGCGAGGTTTAGAAGAAATTAGCATTGGTTATTATTGGTTATTTGGCAGGGAAACAGCCAGAGGCAGACATCGACTTTGTTTTAGACAATCAATAATATAGAAATTTAGATATAATATAAATACTACGAGTACATATTTTTTTAGAACATAGAGCTAATAAAAAAGAACAAGAATAAAGGAAACCATAGTCACCAAAAAGCCAATTAAGGGATGCTTTGACAACCTGACTTTTTTTATTACAAATTACATCCAAGACCAACGGCTTAACTTGCTTGCCACGGAGTAGTCTCGGTATGTAACCGATGGTCACCCATCCATGGACTGACCTCGGCAAACGTTGCTTAACCCCGAATATCGTTCCGTGCGGTATTAATAGAGTAAGGGCAAGGTCTATTGTAGGTAGGTATGTATGTTTTCTACTCCTTCGCTTTGCTTTTCTGATTAATTTCGTTGCGGGATCCAAGACAGTTTAATCGTTTCTCCGGGACGCGTCGAGCTTCCTTGACTCGGAGATTTTTCTAGTGGTCGCCACTGTTGATTCTGGCTTTCAGGAGTTGCAGTGGTTGGGAATATAATATATAATAATATATAATATATATAATATATCTTGGGACAACTCACACACGGTCATCCGATCCCAAACTAGGCAGAGCCTGTGCTATGGCAACCAGACAACTGATAAACATACTTATATATTTCTAAATACATACTTATATTATAGACAAATTACACCCAGACACGGAACAAATGATCATGCTCATCACACAAAGATTTGTCCTGGGTGGGAATCGAACCCACGACCTCCGGTTTAGCAGTCAGAGTCACTAACCACTCAACCAACAGGCCAGTCACAGTGGCCATATGTGGCGGACTTGTCTAGCTGTGCCCCATTGTCTTTCGCCCGCGCTGTTACTTTGTCTTCGCGTTTAGGAAAACTCAAGTTTTCTATTTTTTTTAAATCGGCTTACAAAGGTCATAGGACCATTGTAGCATAGCTCTGCCGCCGCCATTTTGTATTTTTTTTCAAAGTTGCGGCCCACGATCTAACTTATATGTATAGTTATGGCTAGATAACACTACAACAAACAAAAAAAGTCTAGAACATGGTGCCCTAAAGTGTCACGCTGCCGAGATATTTCGAGGTGGTCACCATGTGATAATCATGACAATCATTCATCAATCATCATATAACCCAAAGGTTGACTGTTAGAGAATGCCTTGATGCATTAAGTCCGCCCATGTACCACTATTGTACATAAAGTTTAAATAAATAAATCATTAAAAATGACTCAATTATGTGCTTAGATTAAATTCAAATAATAGTTCCTAGCTTGTTTTAATCATTTATTAGAGAAAGTAAAAGAAGAACACGTGAAAATCACTTTATTAAGAACTTCGCCAAATAATAGTGTTCAATTTAGATAAATGGTTAAATCAAGTCGAAACTACTTATTATTAGAATAAATCGACTGCATATTAGCACGTGATAAGTTACCTTTCACCTTTGAATATCTCGGAAACGTGTCTGTAGGGCACTATGTTGCTAACATTTTTTATTTGTTTAAGTATCCTCTACCCATATACCTATGCATGTTAGATCGTGCACCGCAACTTTGAAAAAAAAATACAAAATGGCTATGCCAGCTCCCATAGAAAAAAGTTCGAACTCCTTTTAATAGCCGGTAACATTTCCTAAGAATAGTGATGCCAAACGTTTTTATTTTGGTTCCAGAAAACGACGAAAACTCTTCTGCTTTTGTTATTTTTCTAAATTAGTATAGATTCCAACAAGTTGATATAACCAAGCAAAATTCCACTTTTAACAGGTAGGTACGATAGACCCCACGTTGCAGTTACAAAACCAGCACAAGCTGGCCTCGCATCCCACTATTTTACGTAATTTGTGGAGATGAATAAACGTTTAATAACCTACTATACTAGGCCAGCTAAAACTCAAAGTATTACCATAAGAGTCCGCCATGCTGTACCTACTTATGTTTTTGTGACAACACGTAATTGCTTTTGAGTACAATCTAGTGATTAATTACAGCATTTTATGTAACTATAATTGACTCAATAATTGTGTACTACCAATAAAATTATTTCCTTTATCAGGATTGTCACTACAGCTGTTTGGCAGCAGTGCCACTTCGTTTGAACATGGGTTTGGTAGGCTATTTCTTCTACCCTGTAAAATAAGCATGCGACCTCGGGACGGAATCAAATAAGCTATCAAATAGTACTAATAACCCAAGTTTTGGCATTCTAAAGTCTCTGGCACACATTCAAGCACGTTTGAGTAGATCAGGGAAGTGTTACTTTAAGATAGGAGTATCCTTTTAAGATTTAACATAATGTAATTAGATTTTCAGAATCCTCTTGAGTCTCATTTTTATGGTTTTTTTTCAAGGTCCCATTAAAATAGATGGACAAACTTCTAGAAATCATTCAGACAATACACTAAAAATGTTGTTAACCCAATGTAATAAACATATCCAAGTCTTTGCTGTCTTATAATTGTGTGTCTCATAATGGTGTTTATTCCAGTGTGCCGAAAAAGTATTATTTTTGGTCAAAATAAAATCGCTTCTTTTTTTGCTTGGATATCTTTGGATAAAGACGTACTACACGCTGTGTTCAAATTTGTCCAACTATTTTAATAAGACCTTATATTCATTCTTAATCGGTATTTTGCACGCGAAACTTAGCACTTTTAACACTTTTTATCCTATGTACTTAAAAAAAATACAAACAAGTTTACTGACTAACCTGTTTCATGAGCATTCATCTCCATTTTAAATTACATGACGCGTGTCTCCTTCCTCCACGACAACTGTATTTAGATCACTGAGTAAGCTGTTAGCCTTCAATACGTTACCAGTCCTCGCACCAAACAGTCGCCTAAGATGAGCTTCAAGAACAAAGTGGTTCTCGTGACGGGAGGCAGCGCCGGTATCGGAGCGGCCACCGCTGAACAATTCGCTAAGGAAGGTGCTAGCGTCGCCATCGTCGGGAGAAACGAAGCCGGACTCAAAGCAGTGGCCCAACGCTGCGAGAAACACGGCGCTCCAACCCTCATCATCAAAGCCGACGTAGCTAAAGATGCAGAAGCAAAAACCATAATTAAGGAAACAGTCGAAAAATTCGGAAAACTCGACGTCCTTGTCAATAACGCTGCTATACTGAAGAACACGTCGCTGACAAGTCCAGATGTGATGCAAACATACGATAATGTCCTGGGTATCAATCTGAGAGCTGTGGTCCACTTGACGAGCTTGGCGGCGCCATATTTGGCGCAGACTAAGGGCAACATCATCAACATTTCGAGTATTCTTGCGGAAACATACGTACAAACATCACAGTTGATGATGTACTGTATTTCGAAGGCAGCTCTGAACCACTTTAATCACGGAGCGGCGTTGGAGCTGGCAGCTTCAGGTGTTAGAGTGAACATAGTGAGTCCAGGCCCCGTCCGCACTAACATGCTCCAGGGTTTGGTGACCGATAATGTCTGGGAAGACAATGCTAATGCTACAGCTCTGCAGAGGATCTCGGAACCAGAGGAAATAGCCGATGTGATAATGTTCTTGGCTAGTGACAAAGCTAAGGGTGTGACCGGCTCCAATTATTGTGTAGACAATGGGGTGCATTTGAAGTTTTAAAATGTTGTACTGTGTAGTGTTTAGTTGTACAGCGACATAATTGACATTTAGAAATCGATAATGAAAACTATTTTTACTTCGATTATTAGTTTTAAGCCGGTTATAGTGGTGATAGACCGGTTTGCACGTCATACAATGATAAATGATGTGACCCTCCCACATGACGTATACTTAAAAATAATTTTTAGAGAACATTAAGTTTGAAATCAATTTAAGTACTCATATGTTATGTTTAAAATAAAAAATAAAATGTTTTTATGTTTATGTACAGAAGATTATTTATATCTGTTCTATTATTCCTACGCTAGTCTTTTCTGATTAATTTAAGAGAGTTTCCAAAGTATAATTTTTCTTTATAACTTTCGAATTATTTTAGCATATTTTGTAATCTTAATGCACGATTAGAGATATTTAGGAGCTCGTGGCTGAATAATAACAGCCACACGGGTCGATTTTTAAGGTTAAGCAACGTTTTCCGAGGTTGGTCTGTGGTTGGGTGACGATCTTAACACACCGAGGCCCCTCCGTGCCTCGGAAAGCACGTTTAGCCGTTGGTCCCGGCTGTTATTTGTAGATCTTTGGCAGTCGTTACGGATAGTCAAAAGCCAGAAAATCTGACTCCAGTCTTGCCAAGGAGTACCGTGTTACCCAGTTGATGGGTTGTGGAGGTCGTGTAGGCAGCCGCTTCACGTAAAATACTGGTATTCTGCTGAATCCGGTTTGACTGGAAGCCAACCCCAATATATGTAGTTGGGAAAACGTTAGGCAAACGTTAAGTGTAGTGTATTTTAAGTGGACTTTTGTGCGATCATTTGTATAAAAAAGGAACATAAAAACTTTGTCTTGTAAGATATNTCCAGTCTTGCCAAGGAGTACCGTGTTACCCAGTTGATGGGTTGTGGAGGTCGTGTAGGCAGCCGCTTCACGTAAAATACTGGTATTCTGCTGAATCCGGTTTGACTGGAAGCCAACCCCAATATATGTAGTTGGGAAAACGTTAGGCAAACGTTAAGTGTAGTGTATTTTAAGTGGACTTTTGTGCGATCATTTGTATAAAAAAGGAACATAAAAACTTTGTCTTGTAAGATATAGAATTTGTTGTCACAGAATAATCATCTCAAATTCTTTTAAATCTACATATGTTCGCAGTGAAAAAAAATGTGTGAGTGCAGGGGTTTGAAAATTTGCGTTAAGTTTTTAGCGAGTAGGCTGTGGCGGTAGCTTGAGGTAACTACTTATTTCTTCGTCGAAAAATAAAATACATTTTGCTGAAAAAAAAAGTGTTTTAATAAAAAAAGCATGTTTGCAAGAACAAATTAATATTCATACAAAAACAAAAATTACTTTATAAAGTAAGTAATGAAAATAGTGTAACAAAACGTATTCTTTATTTCTTATTCTTTCTCCAAATATAAATACTTAAATGTTCCAAAATACTTGGTGATATGATTGTATAAACTAGGAAATATCTTCATTAAAAAAAACCTTCATTGTAGGATTTTTTTCTATTTTAGATTAAATTTCCAAAATCCGTGTTTATTCTTAGTGACATTAATTATTGCAAAATATGAGGCACTATAATAGGTGCCTTATAATTAGCAATTAATTTATGGAGGTAGGTAAGCACCTAAATAAATTGTTTGTAATTATTTCAATAAAAATGCAATATAAAAAAAAATTAAGTACCAATGTTTATCTAGACACGAAATAAAAATAATAATAAATATATATAAAAATTATAAAACAAACTGCTTTTGTGTGTAAAATAGGTGAAGCTGAATTAACTAGAGACGCGAAATCTTCAGAAGCTTGTTGAAAGACAGAGATTATTTTCATAAAAATCTAAGTGTCAGCTGTAGATTTCAATGAAGTCATCGTTCAATTTTTTTTTTAATATTTCCACAAAACGACAAAAAGCTTGTTCCTGATTGAAAGAAAAATATCAGGGAAGCAAAAAATATATATAGACTGAGCACTAATTCCTTACTCACACAATCGAGCAAAACAGGCTGACGGGTCATCACTGGTCAAAAGCAGAAGCTTACGCCAGTTCCAATACTCAACCCATAAGTAGATGTCCTTTATCAATATAATATCTTACTCCTGTTATACTCCTTGCCTTATAACTCGATAAATATACAATTAAATCAGCGATCTCTTCTGGTTCCGACATGCCATCAAGTTTGAAAGATTCTCCTATTTCCTCCCAAGATCCTTTGACACCAGCTTTTGAAAATATTTCAGTTTTCACGGGTCCTGGACATACATTGTTCACTCTGACACCAAGAGGTGCTAGTTCCAAGGCGGCGCCGAACATGAAGTGATCGAGACCAGCCTTCGAGATACAGTAAGGCATGTACTTCGAGTTTCCGGAGTACGTACATCCTAGTATACTGGATATATTGACCACATTACCTTTAGACTGCACAAGATGAGGAGTTGCCAACATAGTGAGATATATGCAACCACGGAGGTTTATACCCAATGTTTTGTCATAGGGTTCCATTATATCTGCGTTGACGAGAGTTCCGAAAGTTAATATTCCTGCATTGTTGACGAGTACGTCTATTTGGCCGAAAGTTGAGACTGTGTTACAAATCAGGTCCTTGCATTGTTCATCTACGGACACGTCGCAATGAATCCCCAGTGCCTTGGCGCACAGATCTTCTTCGCAAGTTTTAGCGACCTTCAAAACGTTATCTTTGTTTATATCTGCGATTACTACTTTAGAGCCTTCCTTCGCAAACGCAATCGCTGTAGCAGCTCCAATCCCTGCTCCAGCTCCTGTGACTATAACAACTTTGTCTTTCAAGCACAAGCCTGAATTTTGTTGGCTAGAACAGTTCACAACCTGCTTTATTCCAAGCGGAGACAGTAAACTGCACGGTAATTGCAGCGTTTTATTAATTTTTCGGAAAAACATTGTGTTTAATTTATATTTTAGAAGCTAACGATTGGGAATTATTAATTATTTTGACAGATATGACACAACATGTGTATGAAGTATTTATGATCGTTTTTTCTAAATTTGCAAGAAGTTTTTATGATTTTTAAATACGTTGCAGAATGGCCAATAGCTAGAAATAATGATAAAATTGCAAAGCGCAATAACAAAAGAATGATACTTTTGTTATAATTGATGATAATATATCATTTTATACATACCTACCTATAAGAACAATCGAGATAGTAAGTGCAACAAGAAATTGAAGGTCAAGTCGATTTATACGGCACGTCGTCAGTACACTTTGCAACGCCAAACAATACGGGTTTATTACCAACATGAGTTTTAAAAATAAAGTGGTCGTAGTTACGGGTTCCGGATCAGGTATGGGAGCAGCGGCAGCAGTACTGTTCGCTGAGGAAGGAGCCCATGTTGTGATAGTAGACTACAGCGAGACAAGAGCAAACACCACTGCAGAAAAATGTGAACAATACGGCAACAAATTACTTGTCATCATTGCAGATGTCTCCAAACACGAAGACAGTGAGAAGATAATGAATCAAACAATCGAAAATTTCGGGAAACTTGACATATTAGTCAACATTGCAGGCACTATAAAAGAAGGAAAAATTATGGATGGTACAATACTTGATAATTACGATGAGATTATGAACACAAATCTACGCTCTGTGGTGGTTCTGACGTCCTTGGCTGCTCCACATTTGGCGAAGACTAAAGGTTGTATCGTTAATATGTCAAGTGTGGCAAGTACAGACATCAGGACTGGGTATCTATATCCAGCTTACTGTGTGTCAAAGTCAAAGTCAAAGTCAAAGTCAAAACGTTTATTTCAATTAGGCCATTAAACGGCA